>JAHZSQ010000052.1:12500-55000 GCA_022405105.1 Aristolochia contorta | reverse complement strand
GCCGGAGCACCCAACCTCGCACGCACAACGCCGGGATGACAGAAGCCAGCACTGGAGCGATGGCAATGTGGAGAACAATGTAAGTCGATGCCGTATAATCGCGAAGCTGAACACTCGGCGCCAAGACCTAGCTCCATCGGAGGAGTACCATGCCGCGTGGCACAACGTCACTTAGGGCACTTTAAAAATGGAGAATATTCTAGGTTCCCCTATATATGCCTTATAACGAGACTTTGGGTTTTGTGCCTCCACACCTCTGAAGCAAAGTTAGCATTAGGAGTGAAGCAGAGCTACTTTGTCTGTTGAAAGAGGAAGAAGGAGGAGCTCAAGGGCAAAATGGATGCCTTTTGCCTCTGTTTTAGCTTCGTTCTTCCTTTTTATCATGTATTTGATTTCAATGGATAGAGATTCTTCCTGATTCCAGATTATGTGTAGCTAAACTTCATTTGGAGGTGAGTGATGTAATGTGATTTTGGGTTTGGATTCATGTAATTTCAGCTATTTTAGTTTATTTAGTGCAATATATCTTTAATTTAGTATGAGTGGCCATTGGGGAGCTTTAACATGAAGAGATTGATGACCTCTACATGTTTATCTTCTTGCTTCTTTGAGACTGAAAGTAATACGAAAGGATACCACCAATCTGCGTGTGATCCCCAAATTTCGGCAAGACCAGCAACGGCAGATGACGGGCGCGCCAGTGGACTTCGAAAGAAACATCCGAACACACGTGGTCGTTTCGGTTCAGCAACTCTCATGGGCCTTTGATTTAGACCTGTGACCTTGAAAGACAATCGGGCTAAGGATGGGGGCACAGTTGTAGCACCTCAAATGAGTGTTACACTCAAGGAATTTCAGACTCACTAACAAACTCTGAATTGCACACTTAGATAATTTGCATGAATCCTACCCATAATTATATGAAATCACCTCCCCCCCTCCCACTCCCACCTACTCCTAATCCACTTAGCCTCTAGCGTGGGTGTGTATCATTAGGAACTACTGTAATTAGATATTTAATATTCTTTTGTAGTTTTTATGTTAGGATACAGCTATAGAGAAATCATTTGTTGCTACGTGGCATTGTCCTCATGGGATCAATCTGGACGTGTCCAGTATATTACTTGGTATGACGTGTGCACTTGCACATGGGCATAATTTTATAAGTGTCAGTTTAGCCCTACCAAATTTTTAGCACCGTTGCCGAAGACTAGTACTGCTATTAGCTTTGGGCTTTTTAGCTATAACCTATCTAAGAGTAGTTTGTGTAATTTGAATAACACAGTTTCATGTTTAGTTTAGCTTAAATTAGCATGTTTGCATGTAAGTTTAGCTAGTTTTATTAGTTAAAAAATTGTATATTGAAATTAGCTTGATTCTAGTGTCATGGATTGATTGATTGTGTGTTCAATTGATGGATTCCTATTTGAATCATTCCATGTATGAAATTATGATGAACATATTTATGTCCATCAATGTCCATCTTCTTGCAACTCCCAACAATGGGGTTGCTCAAGACCAAGGGAGTTTGCCTCAACATGTCCTTATTGCTCTCCCTTTGGGATGCCTATTTGAATCATTCCATGTATGAGAATGATGATGAGAATATTTATGTCCATTACTGTCCATCTTCTAGCAACTCCCAACACTGGAGTTTCTCAAGACCAAGGAAGTTTGCCTCAACATGTCCTTATTGCTCTCCCTCTGCACAACTTATTCAATTGGAGAGCAACTTGGCAGTCCTCCATATGAGCCAAATGAATTGAGTTCGTATGTTAATCAACATTCATCATAGGATTATAATTCAATGTACATGTCTATGCCTGATCAACATACCCCACCGTTCAGTCCCAACTTTTACCAAACCCCACACCATCGATCACAAAAGCAAGTTGTAGATAATGGTTATAGTTTGGAAGAACCTGGTCTTACACACCTTGTATAAATCTAACACCACTACCTCCTTGCCAAGTGGTAATTCATAAGCCCTCATTTGTAGAGGCTCTCACAGATTTATTGCTAAAGAGATGAGTCTCCCAAAACCTAGAGTCGGAGATGGAAAGGATGTCTAAACTCCTCCAGAGCATTAAGGGTCAACCTAAAGAAAGTGCCAAAGAGAAAATATTGATGATGGGCGTTCTCAGCCCAAGGAAGATCCTAGGAATGAAGTCACCTAAAGGAGCTAGTGGAACCACCATTTGAGGACCCAGGAGTGAGTGTGAAAATATGATTTTTGGTGAAGTTGAAGAAATTCAACTATATGACCCAATTTATGATGCTGCTCCCCTATCACATCTTGAGAAACCTCTAAGTGGATTCACACATAGTGGCTATATAGAAGTTGACCCACCCTTAAATTTTGTGAAGAGAATGCAATATGATGGAAGAGTAGAAGAGGTAAGATGAAAAGAATGCAAACTTGGGGAAGTAATAGAGTACAACGATGATCTAGAGAACTATCCCTTTACATCGGAGTGGACATGGAAGGTAATTCATTTCAACGAGACAATTTCTGAGAAAGGGTGGTGCTTGAATCTAGAGCATCTAGATGAATTCAACCTCCAAATTTATGAACCAACCTTTAGCACTACAAAGAAAATCCAGCTGGGAAAGGTTGGGAAAGAACGGAAACATCTGGCCTATCTCCCCATAGTCATACTTTAAGTTCAAGATGTGACCACCTGTTACCCTCATTAAGGAGCGGAGCCACCTTTGGAATATTGTAAAGGTAGAGATGTAATAACGCAAAAGTGGCTCTATTATCCTTTTGATCTAGGTGGAATGTGATACCTCTTCTGTCTTCTCTAGCTTTCAATAAAAAGATCTCATGATCTCTAGCTCGTAGGATATTTTTGCAAATTTAGTTGTGTAGTTAGATTGAATTTTTAATTTTTTTTGTGTACTTTCATGCTCATTTTGAGTGTGGAAAGATGTTTTTGAATTGTTAATGTTTAGCATAAGGTAGCAGTAGAATTTGATAGTTAGCGTGAATGGAACAACTGCATGCCTTTCACCATGTATTTTAAACTTCAAGTTTGATGAGTTTGAATGCTCAATTTGTGAATTACGAGATTTTTTGAGTGATTTTAATTTTAGATAGTACTTTTGGAGAAAGAATAAAGTTGAGCTTGAAAGGAGCAAGCCATAAAGTCATGTCCTACATCTTTGTATACAAGTCCTTGTATGAACACTGCATTGCTCTATTCATTTGGCAATGACTTGTTAGTTTGTGTCACTTGATTTTGTGTTATGAAATGATTTTGCTTTTATTCAATGGGTTACAATGTTTCTTTCTCCAAAATGCAATTTTCGTCAGTAACTCTTTATCGTTATCTTTTGAATTAATGTTCTTACTGAACCTTTCGGTTTTGCATTGCAAACACAATCTGAGAACCACATGGAGCAACAAAGGAGAGATGTCAGCAAGCACACCCAGGGAGTCCGTCACAACCCACTTTTTTAAATTTTTAAATTTAAACAATGAGGAAAATGTTTCATTTAAGTTTGGGGGTACATAATTGCTTGCCTTACGCCGTAAGTGACTCTATTGAAAACAGGTTTATAACTGAAAATGCAAAATCAACTTGGTATAGAGTGAAAACAAAGAAAATCATAGAGGAACGAGGGTTTGAACTGCCTCGAATAGATATGAAATTCCTGCCAGTTATTAGGAGCCCAGGGTGGGAAAAGTTCTGGGACCAACCAGGAAATGCGGTTCTTCCCATCGTATGTGAATTTTATGCTAACATGGAAGAGACCCGACGCCTCAACCCTCAAATTCATAATGAAATGAATTACAACATTGTAAGAGGCGTACGGGTGAGGTTTGATAAAAAAACGATCCATAACTACTTTGGATTGAAAAATGAAGGGGATGATCTGTAACAGCTTTGAAGGCAGTTAACAACCCCAGGATGTCACAGATTTTGTTTTTTTTTTTCTGCCCTCAACGAACAATATGGAAAACAACTGAAATTGGGAGAAAGCTAAACTTTCCGAGAGCAGACTTGAGTGTAAATCAAAGATTTGGCTTTTCTTTATTTACACCCATTTGGTTCCAACCTCAAACTATTCAGTGGTGGCCCCTGACAGAGCCTATCTTCTCTACGCTATTCTCATTTGACACCAAGTAAATGTGGGAAGGGTAATGTATGATGAAATACTCAGGACAGGACGAGCTGAAAGGCTGAGCTTATATTTCCCATCCGTTTTTACATCACTGTGCCCAAAACCACAAGTAGGGTCAGCATCCTCTGAAGAAGAGAGAAACCCGAAGAATCCAATAAACAAAGGCTGTAGTGGCAAAGAGGGAAAGTAAAGAACGGAAAGTGATTAATCAATTTTATGTCGGTTTTCACCCATATGATTTTAATGCTTTTCAATAAAAATTGGCACTTTGAGTCTATTAGGCCTTTTATATGCAGGATATTCGCTGAACACTCTCAATGAGCTAATATAAAGAATATCAAACTAAAAGAGAAAAAAAGTAACGATTTTGCCTAAGTTCCAGCCAAAGCAGCAGTTCCGACGCCAAACAACTTCACAAAGTAGAGCCATGGTTCCACACATATAGCATTCAGACAAGCATAAAGAAGTATTAGCACCACAAAACATCTTGGCCATGCCACAGCAAATCTGGGCTATTCCACACCACATCTGGACAATGGCACATCACATCCGAGTCGTGCCACAGAACATCTGGACCATGTCACATCACTTCTCAGCCGCACCAAAGCACAGCGGGTTCGCTCCACATTCCGACAAGCAAAGGGCACAAGTGCCTGAATTTATAACAGGAGCCAGCACTCCTGCCTGAAACACCTTGAAGCCCCTGCGCTGGCACAAGGCCCCGGCCTCATTAAGTTGGTGCTGCTCTGCACGTAGCACTCGGATGGGCAAAATGGCCTAGCTCCCCAGCTCTTGAGTGCAATGCCAGAGGTACCGAGCTCCAAAAGGGTGAAACAGTCAATGTTCACTTTTTGCTACCTATAAATAGAAGATGAATTGGACCTTACAAAGGAGTTGGAAAAGTAGGCAAAGCTCACAGTAGTGATCGGAGAGTGCAAGCTTCCAGAGTTAGCAGAGGAGAAGAGTAAGCTGAAGAGATTAGGAGTTAGATCATAGAGCGATTCAGTCAATTCTGGAGAGATTTCAGAAAGGGGAGACCGGGCTGGTGTGAGGAGTCTGCTTATCTTCTTGGCCTGGTGTGAGGAGTCCAAGGGAACTCTCTAGAGAGGAGGAAACCTCGGTGTGTCTTCTTAGAAGCCAAGGGAGAACAGTCTTCAGCGCCTTGCAATAGAAGGGAGAGATCATGATGTTTCTGGTATATATATATATATATATATATATATATATATATGTATGTATGTATATATATTTGTGTGTGTGTGTGTTTGTTTGTTTGTTTGTATACCGAAAAAGGGATCTGATGTTTGTATTGTGGGATTTGTCCTTTTCTATCTCAATGTCTAGCTGAACCCCTTGAGGGGGTGTAGATCTACTATGTTCATGTATTTCTAGTTCGATCGTTCCCTCTTTCAAGCATTATTATGTCACCAAAGTGTAGTTAGCATTGGACTTTAGAACTCATGGGTTAATGATCTCTATCCCAGCGTTATCAGGGGACTACTCTTGATCTCAACAACATGCATTGGCTAGCGTGAGTTCACTTATGTCTAATGGCGGGAAAGGTGTTGAGTTAGTATCGGAATAGAGAGTTACTACCTTGCAATGTCCATAGGGCTGTGTGCAAAGGATCAGGAATTCGAACTCTCAGGGCATTGTATGACACATATGTTGTAATCTGAAAGTGCCTGCCGGTAACACGTACATTTACCCCAGGAACCACTGGTGATCAGAAAGCACTTGATGCTAAAATCGGATTATATATGCATATATACATCTACACCCTTATTAGCTTCCCATCAGTAAAACTCCTAGCTCGTTTTTTCCTCTATTTTTCTTACTTAGTAGATAATTCAACTAGATCTGACAACTCTATCTCAATTTATTTGGGATCTAGATATAGGAATTAAGTGTAAGCTCACTAGTTCATTTAGGTCCTCGTGGGATCCACCTAGACTTTCCAGAATTTTTACATGACAATGTGTGTACTTGCGCAAAGCTGAGGCAATGTTAATTTGTATTTCTGTGATATTTTGTCATTGCTAAGTAGTGGGTTTCTGACTTATTTTCTGCACCGTGCATACCCCACACTGCTACAAAAGTCACTTTTGGCATGGGTTAGAAATTACCTCTATAAGGCCAAAAACCGCCTCTAAAACATATAGCATCAGTTTCAGTAGAGCTTGTATAAAAAACGCAAGTAAAAGTATGTACAGGCAGAATAAGCCAATGATACAAAACCAACACTAAAGTTCACTTTTTAGTGGTGGTTTTAACTTCCTATAATTCTTTAGTTATAGAGGCAGGGGGTGAACATTGACTGTTTCACCCTTTTGGAGCTTCATGCCACTGGAGTAAAAATCCCGAGCTGTGGCGCTAGGCTAATTTTACAGTTTGTGTGGCATGTGTGGAGTAGCACCGACTTAACGAGGCAGGGGACTTGCGCTAGCGTAGGGGTTTCAAGGTATTTGAGGCAGGGGCCTCATATTGAGGTAGGGGCTTCAAAGCATTTGAGGTAGGGGCTTATTGAGGTAGGAGCACTAGCTTCTTTTATAAATTCTGATGTTTGTGCCCTTTGCCTGGCTCTATGTGTCGTGAACCAGCTGTGCTGTGGCATAGATCATCCTTTTTGCTTCTCGAAATGGTATGTATTGGCACCATGGTCTGCTTTGTGCAGTCATGTGCCGCCGTCTCTGGGGCGTTGATTGGAACATAGGCAAAATCGTTCATTTCTAGGCTCTTTAAGCCTGATATTTTTCATCTTCGATCTTTGGGCATGTTTTGTGAATATCCTGCAAAAGAAAGGTGAAATGAGCTTGTACCGGGAAATTGCTAACTCGAACCGAGGCTTGGATCATTTGGAGAATTTCTGGCTTGATAGCGGAATTCTTAGCCAAAATAGCCAGTCTTCTTATACTTGAGTATGTACATCCAGCTTGAGGCACAACAAACTCTCTCAAACATCTTGGTTCATCTTCAACCATATCTTCCTCTCTCCTTGATAACCGTTGCAGGATTAGATTGGCTCTTGCTGTCCTTTCATTTTCTGGATCAAAAGGAATCTGTGCTAGCCTCTATCTTCTTGCTTACACAAGGGAGAACAAGTATAACAATTTGGCTCACTTTCGCAAACAAATAAAAGAATTTGACAATAAACACACTAAAAACAAACAAACACAACCAAAAACAGAATTCACACAAAAATAATTACCCTAACAAATAGAGCTAACTACACTAACAAGTAAACAAGTTAATTTAAGCTACACTAAGCATGCAACTATGTTAGTCAGATTACAATAAATACTTGAAGCTAGATTACAGCTATAGAGCCCAAACCTCATAGCAGTAACAAGTCCCCAGTAATGGTGCCAAAACTAGGTTGGGCACAAACAACACTATGAAAATCTGCACGTTGGCAAGTGCACACTTCAAGACAAATAATATACTGGATGAGTCCAGATCAATCCCACAAGGACTAGTACTACTTACTAACCACTGCAATTATAGAGAATTGTCCAAGTATCCTGATGTAAAAAGTACAAAAAGATACTACCTATTTAACTATAGCAGTTCATAAAGGGATACACGCTCACACACTAGAGACTATGCAGATTAGGTGCTGGGGAAGTGATTCATGTAATTAAGGGAAAGATTTATTCAATTTAAGGTAAGCGTGCAACCTATAGGCCGTTAGTGGGTCTGGATTCCCCTATGTGTAACCCTCTCTCAACACGATATGACCCTGTCCCCCTCCTTGGCATGATTTGCCACTCGAGGTCACATGACTATATCATGGGCCAATGTAGCTCTTCCTAAACTGATCACGTGTGTCTGGACGCTTCTCTCAAAGTCTTGCGATACACCCCTCACCCACCACTAATTGATCACACTCGATTTGGGGATCACACACAGAGTGATGGTATCCATTTGTATTACCTCTCTGTCTCAAAGAAACAATAAGATGCACAAGAAGAGGTCGTCAATCTCCTCACGCAAATAGCTCCCCAATGATCACTCACACTAAATTAAAGATGGATTACCTAGATTAACTTAAATACCTGAAATTACATGAATTCAGACCCAGAATCACATTACATCATTTAACCCCAAATGAAGCTTAGCTGCACAGTATGGATTTGGGAATAACTCCTATCCATTAAAATTGAATACATGGTAGAGGATATACACACAAATAAATGAAAAGAAAAGATAGAACAAGGGCAAAAGTCTTCCCTTTTTTTCTCAAGGACTCCTCCTTAATCCTCCTTTAAGCTCCAAATGTGTTTATGCTTCACTCCTAATTCTAGATCAGCGTAAAGGCATGATGCCCAATGTGTTTATATCGCCCATTTAAAGGGGGTGTCCGAAATATTTCCCTTTTTTTCAGTGCCCAAAGTGATCTGATGCCATGTGGCATTAGGTTCCTCCAATGGCACCAAGTCTTGCCACTGAGCGTGGCACCGTATGATTCTGTTTCGTAGCGCATTTTGTTCCTTCAAGCTACCAATGCTCTAGCATTGGAATCTAGTGCTGGGGCACTAGATCAGCGAGGATGAATGCTCCTGCGTTGAAGTTGAGTGCGCTGGCGCTTGACCTAAAATAGTTCTGCTGCTTCCAGCACCTCTACGCTGAGTCGAGCACTGAGGCGCTTGTCACTTTGCCATTTTTCCATGCTCGCAGTCCTCGTTCATACGCCACCGCCGCTTTGATCCTGACGCCATGTGGCGTAAGACACATTGCTTCTACATTCGTCATTCTGATGTTGTGGCCTCGGCTATGGCACCATGTGGCGTCACGTACATTGTGCGTCTCTGCTTGGCGCCATGGCTTTAAATCTGACACCATGTGGCTCCGGATTCTATATTATTCAGATATGGGGTGTGTTTAGGCCCAAAACATTCAAGTTGAGTCATTTCCTTCCAATTGTTATTTTTTCTGAATATGGAGCACAAAACTACAAAAACAACACCAAAAGTTAGTGAAATTGCAACACAATTATATCAACATATAGTCTAAAATTCAGCATAATTTCCACTAACCAAATACCCCTAAACTTAAATGTTTTCCTTGTCTTAGAGCAAAGGCCTTAATACATTGAGCCACACATTCGTTCTTGTCGATCACAATGTGCATGCAACACTCATTTACAAAAGAAAAATTAAGATTCTGATTGATGGTGCATTCCTCCTATAGCCTTCTTTAATAGTGTTTTCTTGCCTAAGAGAAACTCTCTATCTTACCCCACAACCCAATTATTACTATAATGTCTCTCTTTAAGTGCTCTTTCCATCAATCCACATACTATGCACTTTGAATTTTTCTACTAAAATACCATAGGCTAATTTCAAAGTCCACTCTCCACTAATTGTAGAGTAGTGATCCTAATATCCTTAGGACTTCATAAGGTTGTAACAGGGCTAGGGACATGGGTAGGTCTAAAACGATAATCATAAAGGTTTAGTCCATTCAGCATGCTAGACTTAACCAGATTGATCAATTGAGATGCCATCATAATCTAAAGCTACTCCCCCAAACTTAAGCTTTGGCCAATTGATAGACCATTTTTCACCTCCCTACCTATTTGAAAATCAGAACTTCAGTACAGCAGTTCAGTCATCTCTTAGACGTGTGACATAGTATATACACTAGCCTTGATATGCAAGAGCTGTATTCATTTTTTTTTTGTTTTTTTAATTGCTTTAGCTCCACAATTTGCTTTCAATCATAGCTCTCTTGGAATCTCAACCCCAATCTGATTTAGTTTAGCAGTTTGAAAGGAGGTTCAAACAAGAAGATAGTCAAAAATACAAGTAAGCTAAATGGGTAAGTTGAAAAATTGGTTTTCTAGAAAAACTTGGTCAAGAATAGGCTCAAAGTTTTGGTAAACTAGGGAATTTTCATGGGATACCTTATAAAAGGCCCAAACGGTCAAAATATCACCAAATTCATTTCCTTGGAATCAACTCTCTTTTCTTTTTTGCTTGGAGTTTCTTTAGAAATCTTAGAGAAACATCTAGCCACAATGCCAACATTAATGAGATAGTTATAACGATAACTAGTGAGTAACTTGATAGAAAAAATATTATAAGGCTTGCTAGAATCCCTCATACCAACTATAAAATAATGCCCATCAAAGAAAATGCTTAATTTTAGTAATGTAGGAGAAAACATTACAAGCTATTTGATAATTTCACATTGGCATAGAACTTGATAATGCAAGATAGAATAGGATCACTTAAAGCTGAGGATGTTATTCCCTACCCCCAAACTTAAATGAAACATTGTCCTCGATGTTTAAATTTGAAAATTTGAAATAGAGAGAGGAGTGAGAGACTCCCTTGGTGTACCTGCAAACGGCTCTTCTTTGCTGTTCCATGGGGTTCTCAGATTGATGATTGCAATGCAAAACCATAAGGTTGATTATAATATTTATTCAGAAGATAAAATCAAAATAATAAGATTATGACAAAATAAATTTGGAATATAGGTTACCTCCCTAGTACGGCCAACGTTTACGGTCTTTGGCATGACTAGCCTTCTTTGTGGTGGTTCGGTTAATTCAATTTTTTCTATCAGCCAACAACTGTTCCCCCCAAGGTAATGTTTTTCTCGTTGACCATTGACTTTGAATAAGGTTCCGACTTCTCGATTTTCCAGCTCAATTGTTCCATGGGAGCATATCTTGCTAACTCAAAAAGGTCAAGACCATCTGGACCTCAATTTTCTTGGAAGTGTTTTGAGTCTAGAATTGAAGAAAAACACTAGTTGGCCAACTTCTAGAATTCTTGATATTATCTTTCTATCATGCCATCTCTTTGTTTTTACCTTGAATATCTTTGCATTCTCATTGGAACTCAAGTGTATTTCTTCCAGTTCATGAATTTGGACAAGTCTCTTTTTGTTTGCCTGCTTATAATCCATATTGAACTTTTTCAGTGCCCATGAAACATGGTGTTCCAATTCTATTGGCAGGTTGCATGCTTTACCATGTACAATCTTGAAGGGTGACATCCTGATGGTGGTTTTATAGCCTGTTCGATAAGCCTGTATGGCTTCATCTAGTTTTGAAGCCCAGTCTCGCCTACCTTGTCCTACTGGCTTCTCCAAAATTCTCTTAATCTTCTTGTTTGATACCTCTCTTTGGCCATTTAATTGTGGATGATAGGCTGTAGCTGTTCTCTGAGTAACTCCATATTTATTTTGGACCTTCTCCAGATACTTGTTACAAAAATGACTTACTTCATCTTGTCGCTGAGATATGTTGCCTGTTCTTTGTCAGTAATCACACAATGCCACATTTGTGTTAGCATCCTTGAAGGTTGGTCAATAGAATCCAGATTGGAGGACTTTGTCTGCAGTTCTCTATCCTCCGATATGGCCACCAAACTATGAGTTATGGAATGCCTTGAGAACAGCTACTATTTCTTCATGTGGAACACATCTTCGCAGAATCTGATCCACCCCTCTTGAACAAATATGGTTCATCCCATACGAAGGATTTCAGGTCATAGTAGAATCTCTTTCGTTGCTGACCATTTAGCCCCTTCAGTCGAATGTTGCTGAAAGTTAAATAATCGGCATACCTGAGGGTCCTGAATTCATTAACATTGAGTAGCCGCTCATCAAGAATTTTTCATTAATAAATGGTTTCTTCTTTTTCTTCTTTTCACAACTTTCTAGCCTAGAAAGATGGTCAGCAACGAATTTCTCTTTGCCTTTTTTATCTCTTATTTCTAGGTCAAACTCGTGAAGTTGGAGAATGCTCCTAATGAGACTAGGCTTGACATCTTTCTTTGAGATCAGGTATCTAATTGCTGCATGTTGAGTGTACACAATGACTTTTGTCCCTCTGAGATATGACCTAAATGTTTCAAAAGTGAAGACCACTGCTGACAGCTTCTCTGTAGTAGTGTAATTCATTTAGGCTTTGTTAAGAGTCTTACTAGCATAGTAGATTGATCTAAAGACTTGGCCTTCAGTCTTACCCAGAACTGCTCCAACTGCATAATCGTTCGCATCCCATGCTTGCTCGAATGGCTTATTCTAATCTGGTGCAACTATGATGGGTGCCTAAACTAACCTCTCCTTCAGTTCTATAAAGGATTTTTGGCACTCTGCATCGTAGTTGAAAGCTTTTCCTTTTCTAACAGAGTGCTGAGAAGTTTGGAGATTTTGGA
This sequence comes from Aristolochia contorta, assembly GCA_022405105.1. Lineage (NCBI taxonomy): Eukaryota > Viridiplantae > Streptophyta > Magnoliopsida > Piperales > Aristolochiaceae > Aristolochia > Aristolochia contorta. The sequence goes on along the minus strand of JAHZSQ010000052.1, from coordinate 42,698 downwards.
GAAATCTTTAATGAATCTCTTGTAGAACCCAGCATGTCCTAGAAAACTGCAAATCCTGCTCACTGTGTTTAGAGGAACTAATTTTTCTATCACCTCAATTTTTTCTTTGTCCACCTCTATGCCCTTGCTCGATAACCTATGGCCTAGAACTATACCTTCTTGCACCATGAAATGGCACTTATCCCAGTTCAGTACATGGTTTGTTTCCTCCCATCTTTTCGGCACCTTCTTCAATGTCTAGAGGCAAGCATCCTACTAGTTCCCAAAGACTGAAAAGTCGCCCATGAATACCTCCACGCCTTCTTCCAACATATCTGAGAGATGGACATCATGCATCTTTGGAAAGTGGCTAGAGCATTGCATAATCCAAAAGGCATTCTCTAGAAGGCAAATGTCCCATAGGGACAAGTGAATGTGGTCTTTTCCTGGTCTTCCAGTGCTATGACTATTTGGTTGTAACCGGAATATCCACCCAGAAAATAGATAAACTCTTTTCCTGCTAGTATGTCTAGGATTTGATCAATGAAAGGGAGTGGAATGTGATCCTTCCTGGTTGCCTAGTTGTGTTTTCTATAATCCATGCAGATTCTTCACCTAGTGACCCTTCTAGAAGGAATGAATTTATTGTTTGCATTTGTTATCACTGTCATTACCCCCTTTTCGGGTACTACTTGCACTAGGCTCACCCAAGTGCTGTCAGAGATGGGGTAGAATATGCCTGCATCCTACCATTTCAATGGATGTTTTATGCCCCTCCTCCATGATTATTTTGTTCATGCACATGGAGGGGCTGATTGCCTTGAGATCTGCAATAGACCATCCAATAGCTCTTGTATGTTTTCTGAGCACTCCCAGCAACACTTCTTCTTGTTCATTGGACAGTTGTGCTGACATTATAATAGGAAGAGTTGACTCTTTTCCAATATAAGAATATCTATAGTGGCTTGACAATGTCTTCAATTCCAAAGCAGGTTCTTCTTCCACAGAAGGTGTCATGAAACTTCTTTCTTCAGGCTTCAAGTCAAGATCTTCATATTGATCTTTACCTCTCTTTACTGGGGGTAGAGCATTTAATCTCTTTACTTCTTCATCATTTCCTTCCTCTTGGCTGTAAGTTATACACGCCTCTAATGGATCCGTAGGGAAAGACTTGGAAAAAATGGCTTGACTTAATCTATCCTCCTCCTGAACCCCAAATTCATCTTATGCTTCAGTGGGAAACTTCATTGCTTGAAAAATATTGAAGGTTACTTTTTGATCATTAACCATCATGGTCAATTATCCTTTTTGTACATCTATGACAGTGTTTCCTATTGCCAAGAAAGGTCTTCCAAAGATGATATGGATTTCTCTGTCTTCTTCCATGTCTAAGACTATAAAGTTGACTGGGAGTATGAACTGATCAACTTTGACTAGGACATCTTCCACCATACCCCTTGCGTATAAGTAAGATCTATCTACTTGTTCCTAGGTTATAGAAGTGGGTTTGACTTTACCTAATCCTAAGGAACCATAGATAGAGAAAGGCATTAAGTTCACACTTGTACCCAAATCACTCAGAGAACTTTTCCTTGGAATTTGTTTCCAATGGTGTAGGGAATGTTGAAACTTCCAGGGTCTTTCATTTTGGGAGGCAGCTTCTTTTCAAGAACTGCACTGCATTACCCTGTTAATGCAACTATTTCAAAATTACCTAAGTAATATTTGTTCTAATACACCATTGTTCTTAAAACAATCGTAAATCTCCAGGAAATCAGCTAGATGTGAATTTGGATCATCATTTGGCACTCCACTTAACTGAACCGAGGCTTGGACCATTTGGATAATTGCTAGATTGATCTTGAAATTGTGAGCCAAAATTGCCGGTCTTTATATACTTGAGTGTATGCCTCCAGCTCTAGGCACAGCAAACTCCTTCGAACGTTGTGGCTCTTCGTCAGCCATATCTTCCTCTCTCTTTGATAACCTTGGTTGCCTTAGATTGGCCTTTGCTATCTTTCCATTTTCCGGATCAAAGGGAACCAATGGTAGGCCTCTATCTTCTTGCATACACAACAGATAGCAAGTATAACAAAAGATAAACAAAAACATAATTCACACAAAAGTAATTACACTAACAATTAGAGATAACTACTCTAACGTGCAACTAGCTAATTTATGCTACACTAAGCATTGAACTATGTTAGTCACAAAGCTAATAGCTGTAACTAGTCCCCGACACGGCGCCAAACACTTGGTTGGGTGCAAACTACACTTTAAAAATCTGTATGTGCACAACTGCACACATCTCATGAGTACTACTATTTACTAACCACTGATTCTCTATAACTATATTTAACAAGTGCAATTAAAGAGAATTGTCACAAGTATCCTGATGTAAAAACTACAAAAAGATACTAACTATTTTATTACAGCAGTTCTTAAAGTGATACACGCTCACCCACTAGAAACTATGCATATTTGGAGTTGGGGGAAGTGATTCATGTATTAAGGGTGGGATTCATTCAATTTAAGCTAAATGTGCAACCTATAGCCCATTAGTGGGTCTGGAATCCCCTATGCGAAACCCTCTCTCTAGGCGATACAACTGTGCCCCCTCCTTAGCTTGATTTGTCTCACGAGGTCACATGACTAAATCAAGGACTCATGTAGCTCAGCCTAAAACGACCACACATGTCCGGATGCTTCTCTCGAAGTCTACCGGCGCACCCCTCACCCGCCAATGATTGAACACAGTTGATTTGGAGATCACATGCAGAGTGATTGTATCCATTCGAATTACCTCTCAGTCTCAACAAAACAATAAGATGAACATGTGGAGGTCGTCAATCTCCTCATGCGAATAGATCTCCATCGGTCACTCACACTAAATTAAAGATGGATTGAACTATATTAATTTAAATAGCCAAAATTACATGAATCTAAACCTAGAATCACATTATATCACTTACCTCAAAATGAAACTTTGTTACACATAGTCTGGATTAGGGAAGAATTCCTATCCATTAATACTGAATACATGGCAGACGAGATACACCCAAATAAATGATGCAAAAAGATAGACCAAGTGCAAAAGACTTCCCTTTTTGCTCATGGACTCTTCCTCCTTCCTCCTTAAAGCTCCAAATGTTTTTCTGCTTCACTCCTAATACTTGCTCAGCCTCTGAGGAATGGCAGTGTGATCGCCAAAGTGCATTTAAAACGCCTATTTATAGGGAGTCTGAAAGATTCCCCTTTTTAAGTGCCCTAAGTGATCTGGCGCCACACAGCGTAGGGTTCCTCCAATAGCGCCAAGTCTTCATGCCAAGCTTGCTGCCATACAATTTTGTTGCATCGTACTTTCCGTTCCTTTGTGCTGCAAGCGCTCCTGCGTTGGAATCGAGGGTCGGGGCGCTACATGAGCGAGGATGAGCGCTCCAAGGTTGGAGTTGAGGGCCGGGGTGCTCAAGCCAGAAAATTTTTGCTGCTTCGAGTGCCCCTGGGCTGAGTCGGGTGCTGACGTGTTTGACACTTAAGCCATTTTTCCATGCTCGCCGTCCTCGTTCATTCGCCGCCGCCGCTTCGATCCTGACGCCATGTGGCATCAACCACTTTGCTTCTGCATTCATCATTCTGATGTCGTGGCCTTTGGCTCTAGTGCCATGTGGCGACATGTACTTTGTGCTTCTCGGCTTGGCGACATGGCTTATAATTTGACGCCATGTGCTGCCAACTTTTGTATTGCTCGAAAATGAGGTGTTTTTAGGCCCAAAACGTGCAAGTGGAGTCTTTCACCTTCCAATTGGTGTTTTTTTGAATATGAATGATATGGGGTGCGATATGCCAATGCACACATGTCCAACGTCTTTGGAGTATGGACTTGCACAAGAAGGCACTGCAAGGGCAGATACACACATTCATGCGCATGGACAATCAACCGACCACCATGCGCATGCGGGGCCACATGCACATGTGCATCCAGCAGATCCCAAGGGAGCAGCCACGTGCTTGGGGCTACATACGTGCGCACCTAAGAGTGGGGTTGCGATTCGATAACCCCACTCATGCAATCATAAGGGAGCAGCCACGCGTGGCTCATGCACCGACGTGCATAGAGGCACCAAGATGCAAGCCAGACCACATGGTGCAACTTTGAGAAGGAGGAGTATACCTACAGTGGGTCCAACAGCATATGATGACATGGCAGCTGATGTGGCAATTGCATGACTTGGCTCATGAGGTGGCACTTGATTAGGCTTGTGACATGGCATGCATGAGTTGTTAAAGTACATGGAGCATGTGCTTAATGGCTGGCATGAGTTAGATGAAGTTTGAATTCAAATAAACTCATTCAAACTTGTTTGAATGAGTTAGCTAGAGAGTACGAGGTTTTGATTAGATCTCCCCACATATGGGGCATGTGTACACTATAAATAGTTGTGTAGAAGAGCTTGTAATTACTTCTTTTTTTAAATAGAATATCATTTCCTCCTAATCCCAAATTTGCTCTTGCCTTGGAGACTTGAGGGTGTTCTAGCACTTAGAACAAAGAGACGCTGTGCTAATCTTGTTAGGGAGGCTGAGTAGCAACAAGACTGACATGGAGGCTAGGCCGCACACTGCAAAAGACTAAGTTCAGGCCTTGGTCAATCCAGTGGCGTGACAATGGAGCATAAACATACAAAAACAACACCAAATTTTAGTGAATTTGCAACACAATTATATAAAAAAAAGCCTAAAATGCAGTATAATTTCCATTTACCACACCGACGCAGGATAGAACCTTGGGAAAACTATCTCCCTAAGTGCTATTTGCATTTCATTTATCTCTGTCAATGTGTTTGATAGACATGGATTTTATATGATTTTAATGAGAGATTCATCCCCATTTATCTCAATGTCTGCCTGAACCCCTATTAATGGGGTGTGAATCTATTATGTAATTGCAACTTTAGTTCATTTATGTTACAGTTCGAGCATAAGTACTTCATTACAGTGTTGCTAGTAGTGGGCGTCAAGAGCGCCGGAGTGCTTGATCACCATCTGAGTGTCTTCAAGGAACTCAACTCGATCTCGAAAAGTAAAGAGGAACAGACAGACATTATCTAACACAATGTTCCCCTTGTCCTAATGTTAGGAGAGTAGCTACCCTACGTGGGCTGTAGGGCTGTGTTCAATGATTCGGGCATCCTACCTCTATGGGAATTGTATGACACCTGAGATTTAAAAGAAGACAGATTTAACATGAACAACAGCCTCTACCACGTACGTTTATCCCATGTTCCGCTAATGAGATAACATTTTTGAGCAGTAACCAAAGTGAATATACATTACATATAGAGACTCGCCCCTCTACCCTTGTAGCTTTAGTATCCATGTTTCGTAGCTCTGTGTTAGGTAGTTAACAAATTCTTCGATTCAGTCTATCTCAGATAATTTGGGTTCTAGATAGAGGGATTTGAGGTTAATTTCAATAGTTCATTCATTCCACGTGGGAACGACCCGGACTTACTGGAATTTATTACTTCTCGATGTGTGCACTTGAACAGCTGTGCCAATTATGATTGTTGTTTGAATATATTTTGGATGTCGCAATGGCTGCGAGATTTTTCATCTTAATGCTTACACCACACAAACCCCAGTTGGTTATCACCTTTGTGCGTACAGGAATCTCTAAAATCAAACTCAAAGGAGGTGATGGAGGACTTCTAGATGTAATCTGAGCTAGGGCTCGTGTTGTGGAGCTTATAAGAGGTTCGGCCGTGGGTGATTTTGCCACAATCTCTTTCAGATAGCTCTGAAACACCAATAAGGGGGTGGGGAGGGTGGAATTTCACACTGGAGCATCCAATGAGGGTTTTCGAGGCTAAAAACACCAAGATCATGCCTCAATCGTGGTTGTCCTAAGCTTCCCAAAAGTTTGGAGATGATGATGTTGTGTTTCCTCTCTTGACACCTCGGTTTTGATTTGACATTGTGCGACATCGAATTGAAACGAAGGGTTTTACTTTTGTTCCATATCCCCTCGATGTTTTGACGTCAACAGGTGTCACATGAGATTTGTCTGGTACATTGGAAAAATATGCAAAGGAAAGATGCCACGGGGGAAACCAAACATCAATTGCTCGACCAATTTCAACATTCAAGCTTGAGGACAAACATCTTCTTCAAGGGGTCAGAATTGATACACCACGATGATCCTGTTGGAACTATTTGATGACAGCAATAACTAATTGACCAACTTCTGAAAAAAATAAGTGATTTTAAAGAAGCTTTAATATCTCTATTTAGTGAGAAATCAAACAGTCATGACACATCAATACAATGTGTATCATCTAACTTCAATAGAATAGCACATAAATAATATGTTCCTCGAAAATATTTCTGTAGTAAATGCATTAAAAATCTTCACAGTTTACACAACAACATGCATAGTCGATTTAAGACTTCAATCTTCTTAGAGCTATGAACAATCTAGAAATAAGAAATATAAAAAGAATAATTTATGGTTTAAATAACTAAAATTAAACATCTATTAGCTTAACTATTACAGAAAAAAAATCAAATTTCTGTATAAAAATAAATGGAATTAGTGAACTGGTTTACTTTACAAATAGTTTGAAAATTTAATCATACTCATGACACACTCATATGCATATTAAATTAAAATCAACATTCAACCAAGACTATAAATTTCCTATTAATTCGTATTAAATAGATGTTAAATAGAAGAATAACTTATCTTACAGAAAAAGAGCATGCGGCATGGGAATCCCGCTACCTTAAAGACCAAGTTTGGCGGTCAGAGGTGCACAACCGTGGATTCCAAGGTCATCCAAGATTACGCAGTTAATCTCTGGTGATATGCATTTCTTGTCAGACAGAAATGTCGAGGAAGGCCAGAACAAGTACGTAGATGCCCTGTAAGGGGATTCCGACACCAAGAACAGTATAAAACAGGAAGTAGAGAACAACTAAGAGTAGACGATAGATTTTGGAAAGAGAGCCCAAGACATCTAAAATATTTATTACCACTAGACCATCTCAGAGAGATCTTTTTATATCCTTCTCCAAACGCCTGAACGTCTTGGAAGAAAACATTTCGTCAAAGTAAGTTTCTCCAGCACTTCCACAGATAGGGCTATGGACCCATTAAGAGCAATTACATGTTTAATGTTACAAAAGTAGGAAACTGTCAAGTCCATCTAAATAGGACCACCCAAAGAAGTGGCTACAGTTTCTCATGTAAGAGCCAAAGTTAAGTGTCATGCCTTAGGGATGGAAAAATATGATAAAAAAGAATCTAGCTTTATTTGACCTTAGGAAAGGTATCCACCATTTTCTCCTCGGTAACAGGGCTTAAGGCTCATCCCCCTCGACGTATCTATAACAAATTTACTGGTTAAACACTTAGTGAAAGGGTCAGGAAAATTTCTTTCCGATTTCACATACTCCAAAGAAATAATTCAATTTCTCAGTAGCTACTTAACCACACTATATCTAATACTTATGTGTCTCCTCTTGCCATTAAAAACACTACTTTTGGCAATTCTGATTGTTGCTTGAGAATCACAGTGAAACAAGACGGGAACGTTCTATCTACCTCATAGTTGTACATCTACCATTAAGTTTCTCAACCATTTCTTGACCAGTCAGCTTTTGTGCAATAAACTCTGACTCTATAGTGGAGTGAGCAATGCAAGTCTGATTCCCCGATTTCCAAGAAATGGCTCCTCCAGCTAAAGTAAAACCATAGCCACTAATAGAGTTCACTTCATCATTATCAAACAACCAGTTGGCATCACTATATCCTTCCAATAGTGCAGAAAACTTACTAAAATGTAGTCTCCAACTCATTGAGCCTTATAAATGTTGTTAGAGATACTTAATACGTGTGAATGTAGGGGCATATGATGCAATTTAGTGTTTTCTCCTCATAAGGGCATACTTATTATTATATAATTGATTTATTATTAGTGTAAGAAGAGTGCTGCCATGTTTAAAGGGAGAACACACATTGATTACGGTTTACCACAATCCTAGCTGTGTGGAATAGCTACTTGTGTGTCTTCCTTCTTCTTCTCCTTACATCTTTACGTTTGATCATCATGAAATATTTTATGGTATCAGAGTGGGTCCAAGGAGAAGGAATTTTTAGAGTTTAAATCAACTAAGAAGAGAGAATCTTTAGATAAAACAGTAGAAAGAGAAGAGTTTTGTTCTTCACATGGTTGTGCATACTTGATTCAAAGTACTGTGATTTCATGGTATCACGTTCGCCTCTTCTAGTTTGACATTCTGAATAGTGGAGATCGTGTCTGGAGGTCTAGAGAAGGAGTTATAGTCTTGCAAACGGAAAGTTTTCACCAGTAAATTCAGATCCGACCAGTCTGACATTCCTTCGTAATCGGAGGGTCATCCATGGTCCGATTGAGTAGATTTCACTCTGAATGGCGGGGAATGAATTTTGATTGTAAGATTGTTTGTTTTCAATGCCGATAGTACTTACATTGTTACAAGCTCTCGGTTGAATGTGTTACTTGTTGTTTAGTGAATTAAGGTTAGTACACACTTCGGAATTGCAAAGTTGATTATTTTGTGGATAAACAATGGTTTGTTATAAGTTTTTCACAAGGCATTGGGAAGATATGTTTTTGGTCCAACGAGTTGCCACCATATTGTCTGTGGTTCAGAAACAAGTTCTTTTGTGTTGGAAGGACTGTTCCTGGGTTATTAGATGTGGGACTCTCTTTGCCATTGTAATTCTGTTCTTAGAGAATTTCGTACTTCGTTTTTATTGGACTTTGATACATTTGATTGTATTGGAATTTTTTCCGAGTTTAGGAAGTTTCTTGGTGTGTTAACCTACTGGATGTCTATTTCTTGTTTGCAAAGTTAACAAATTTAGCTGATTGATGGAAGTTTCTTAATTGGTTAACTTGTTGGAATGAATTGCATTTTTGCTAAACTATGTGGGCTTCTTGATAAAAGTCATTGTTACTGAATTGGTGTTGTTGGTTATTGAGTTTGCCATTTGTACCTACTATTCGAATTTCAAGATTTATAATCATTGCCCTTTGATTTGGAAGAACAAAAGAGAAATTTTCCATTATTCCTATTGTAGTGAGCTTGCTGAATTGAAACACCAGTGATGGTCCAGGAAAATTTGCTTGGTGGATAATTAGGTCACATTAGTTCTTACTGCTTTGATTTCTGCATAGTGGTATGCAGGAGTATATTTTACTTTGAGAAACTACCCTTGATGGTAAGGGGGAGTGCGGAAGACATTATTTTGGAGCTACTGGATTTAAGTGTGGTACCCTTCATGGGAGAAGGGACTGGAGTGTGCTTCTAAGGAAGAGGCATCATTGTACTGCAGAGAGTCAGTGTTTATGGAAACCTTATAGTGATGGGAGTAGTGTGAAAAAGTCTACATGGAGTAGATATTTTATTGACGGAGAAGTCTATGTGTACATATTTTTAATGTAGAGAAATATACGTGGAATAGATAATTTGTAGAAATTGCTACATGGAGTAGATAATTTATTTGTGAATAAATCTACGCTGATTAGATATTTTATTAGTGATGAAGTCTACTTGGAGTAGTTATTTTATTGATAAAGGAGAATTTGTAGAAATTGCTGGCGTTTTGCTACAAACAGGTGTTGTTGTTTGGAGTAAGCTGCTGATGTCCCATTCAACCTTAGACGTTGCCGGCATGTAAAAGGCATGTCATTAATATTGCTTTACTTTGTTGCTTAATTTCTTATATGATTTATAATTGTTATTGCTGGTTCATTAGTTGCTGCTTTGTTAGTTGGTTCTGGTTTGCTAGGTAAACTTATATTTCATAACATTAACGAATCAAGAAACAATAATCGGAGTTTGTGAGTGGTCAGGTTTATTTGGGCCTCAGCCAGAGAATGTTGGTATGAAATAGCTGCTATCCTTGTTGTGTTAATTGCTTTTGTGGACTATTATGGTCTTGAATTTTCTCTTGTGGTTTATTACGACTATATAATGTTATTGCTAGAATATCTGAGTACTTGAAATTCAAATTTATTGGGCAATCTTCTTGTTTGAGTATATTCATTGGAGCAGTGTAGTGTTGGACGTGTTTTATTGGAAGATATGCACGGAGAGTTATTTGAGTGTAGTGCCTTATTTCTTTGATGGAATTCTTACATGGTTGAACCTTCTAGACGGTTAGTTTGCTGAATTGAAAACACCATGGATGCTCTAGGTGAAAGGTACTTGATTGATGGCATATGTTACGATTCCAATTTGTAGTGGCTGGAATTCTAGAAGAACTAGGACTTAGAAGAGGGCAAACGAGGAAAAAATTGAGAATTAGAGTTTCAAAAGAAGAATTAGCGTTGAGAGTAGGGATGTAAACGGGAGCCGATTAACCGCTCTACCGTCCATCCGATTATTAAACGGAACAAAATGGGAATAAAATATTATTATTTGTTTACCCGTTTAATAAATGGACGGAAATGGAAATAGCGCTTCCGAACCTGTTTTACCCATTTACCATTTAAGTAAGGGTAATATAGTAAATTTATATTTTTACTTAATTTAATCATAAAATATTTTTTTATATAAATAACCTTAGTATGTTTTTTATCACTTATTAAAAAATTTGAGGAGTTGCAAAGTTTGGAGAGAATTTGAATATTTTTATGTGTTGGCAATTATTAGAAGTCAATATATATTGACTTTAACTCATTGTCTCATAAAGTCATAGAATCATAGTCATAAACTCATAATCATAGAGGATAGATCATATATTGTAAATTCATAATTAACTAAATAAGGTAGTATTAGTTGTCTAAGATTCATTTGTCATACAATTATCAAATTTTATACAAATGGCAATTATTTTTATAAATGTAAACAATTGTCATACAAAAATAAACATATTATAATTCATAATAATAAATTATACAAAGATAAGCATAGTAATTAACAAATACACGAGATTGAGGAGTGCAAATGGTTTTTTGGGTTGGACAATTTTGAATATAAAGTATTAAATGTATTTGAATGTCAATTTTAAGTGTAGGAGACAATTTATATTTGTATTTGATTTTTGTGTTATGTAACTTGTATTTTGAACTCTAGAAAAGTGTGGTATTTGACTGTTTATTAGTAATTTTCTTAATTTTTCCTCTTTTTTTGGGTTTTTTGTGATTTTTATATATTTTATTATTTACCCGTTTATTACCCGATTACTCGGTTTTCCGGCGAGTAATAAATGGGTAAGAATTTCACGGAACTAAACGGATACGGACGGTAAAGGGGTAAAGGGTTCAAAAATTTATACGGTAGACGAAAACCCATTACCTGTACCGTTTATTACCCGTTTACATCCCTAGTTGAGAGGAGGAAGAAATGGGAGAACAATTAACTTGTAAAATTGGTCTACAGGGAGAGATGTCTTATCCATATATATAAAATTAGAAATTAGACAATTCCAACATGGACTTGTAAAATTGACCCCAATCAACTAATAATAAGAATTAAACTCCTAATCAAGCAAAACCCACTATAAAGACCACTAGTGGCCCATAATAAAAATAAACCCTGAATATATCCATAACAGACCAATTGGGTCACACCATTACTTAATTGCTTGGGTATCTGCATATTATTTATTTGTGACAGGCAAGAGTTGCTTGAGGCATTACTCTTTCGTGAAAGTGGGTGAATGGGACACACAACTCGGTAGCTAATGATTTTCATTGTTGTATCCTTCATGTGGGTAGGGTTCAGAGAGTCTTCGTTATGACACTAATAGTGTCTTTGAGGATGAGGCGTGATTGCATTATAGTTAGTGCATGTGAAAACCTATTAGTTTTGAAGAGGTTTACGTGGAGTAAAATTTTTTTATTGTTGAGCAGTGAGGGGAAGTAATATATAAAGACCCATGGTTGGTCAAGCATATCTAAATGTGTGGAAGCTTTGTACATATGCTGGCCATTAGCTATGAAGTATCTCTAACTTCTGCTTAAGGGAAGTGTTAGAAGTCTTATTGGGTGTTTTAGTAATTTCGTATACTCTTAAGGGTATTTTTGTTTTTGAGTGGATGCACCAAAAAGTCTTGCATGGGTGGCATCCATCTCTCTCTTTGCATGGTGAATTTGATAACTTTTAGACGTATTATAAGTCTTAATTTCTAGGATTTTTCGTTCTTAATTACAATTTGTCGATAACTTTATAACATTGCCTACTTAAAGACTTTACACTAAATATAGAGTACTAGAATGTGTTTTACATCACTAACCCTCATTTTCCAAGATAAGTTTAAATTATGCTTTCGATAATTCTCAAATTTACATCCTCATATTTAACCAATGTCTTAAAAACTAAAACACCATCAAAGTGGTAGTAAGTCCAGTTTTGGTCGAACTCGATTAGACTGGGTTAAACCATTTGCTCAAAAAGTGAAGGCTATATTGTCAAAGTTGAACCATCTATTTAGAATAAAACACAAGAAAGGTTTGATATCCGCTAGTTAGACTCTTTCTTTTAATAATAAGGTGTTTTGAGGTGTTCTGAGTTCGAATCCTTCCTCTACGACAAAATTACTTCCTCCTTTTCCTCTTTTCCGGTGTATTTCAGTAAACCAGACTAGGTGCAATTGGACTAATTTGCCATCACAGCGGACCAACCTACCGGGTGGACCCGATTTTAAGGCAAAACAAGCTATGGTCTTAAACCAAACCAAAATGAGCTCCAGTTCGGGTTGAAAGGATCAAACTGGCTGGTGTGGTCTGATTTTTTAAAACACAGTGTTTAACTATTAAAGTTTAATAGAAATACAAAGCAATAGAGAATAAATAATACAATTAAACCTCAAAAGGGTATAAACAAATAATGTTAATACTTCTTAGTTTTGAAGCCCAATTATGTGATCTAATAAGGTGTTTAATCATATGGACTTCCAAAAATATCGGTCATAAGATTTAGGCCTTTAGGTGAAGAAATATTTTAGTTATAATTGATATGCCCATAACCAAAAATGTTTAACCTAATAAAATGTAAGTGTTGTGGCCACTAAGTTAGATATAAAAAATTATCATTTTCTCTGCCATATCTAAGAGTGATCTTAAGACAAATCAAGACTTGATGTTCTTAACATAGTTTTACCACTTTTGCTAATATCAAGGTTGGTCTTCTTCAAAGTAATAGTTTACGTATCATTTCTTATGCATTTATATGAAATCTTAAGTTCAGCTGAATATTTATCATCAAATAGAACAATAATTTATTTACTTATAGTTCTCCATCTTGGGAAAAGCATTTTACAAAAGGTTACAAACGCTACTTCACGGTGCACTGAACAAACGATCGAGCCCCTCAACCCACAAAAGCCATATTCCTTTCACCCTCTATATCTCCACCAAATATTTCAAGACTACAGCATCATGAACATGAGCAAAAATACACACAATATCTCTTTTTCCCCAATTATGTTCGACTTTAAAATGAAGGGTTGAACTGGGTATTAATTGTGTGCAAGGGGCTATTCAGCCCGCACACCATAGTGGTCGATTCTCCTAAGATTTGTAAGCTGCTACTGAAAGCAGCTCAGTAAATTTCTAAAGACTTGATTTTGCCTACATGATTTGCACTTCTCTTTGGGTAGAGCGACATTTAACAGCCCAGTTTATGGTAACCATCTACAGCTCACTTACAAGTAGAATCACTTAGATCCCAGATTTACAATACGAGAAAATTCCTTTGGAGATGCTGTTGTGGAAATCGGGTTGGTTTCCACCGAATGTGAACAATTGTACCAAGAAATTAGACTAAGAAAAATTCCCAGGTAGTTGGAGGAGACACGAACGGTCTCGCTTAAAACCCAACTTCCTTAGACTCGTAAGTCTTTTTGACAAAATTTTTCCTAAATAATTTAATGGACAATATATCACCTAACAAAGTTTACCCGACAAATGAATCGAACAAATAATAATACACAAAATCATAACATAAGATTTACGTGGTTCGGTAACTTACCTACATCCACGGGCAATAACCAATATCTCCAATATCCACTGATGTAAGAATTACAACGACTGGGTATAATCACAATTGGGAGAAAACTCTCAACCCAAAATACCCACAAAATAGGAGATAAACAAATTGTTCCAAATAAAGTAACTTACAAGATCCCAAACCAAAGAGAACCAAACTAGAGAAAGAGATTTCTCTCTCAATCTTTCTCTCACAAATGCTCTCTCTTCTACTGGAATGAGATATGAAATAAGAAGCTGAACTCCTCTATTTATAGGAGAGTGTTTGCTTCTTTTTCCAAAAAAAAATAATATTATAATAATATAATATTATTCTTTTAATTCCTTATTCCAATTAGGCGGCGCCGAAGTCCAAATTTTCGGCTCGGCGCCGCCCATGGCGTTTTGACGCCGACTTGATTTTCATGAAATGGGGGGACAACCCCCTATGAAAGGGGGGACTCAAGTTGGTTTAAGCATTACTACTTTATCGCATAAGAGTTTTCAAGTTCTTGTTCTCATGAAGTTCTTTCCCTGTTTATCATCATTTAATGCCATTGTCATAGGGGGCTATAAGTAATCCCACGAAGACTTCCACGGAAACTCAATGGACTTCCACTTAGATTACGCAAGTTCGAACAAGAAACACTCATCATTGAGTAACAAACCTTAGAAGAAGATTAACTTTAGATTGGAAGGCAGGTGGACTCAAGTAATCTGAACCACAGGAAAGCATTTGCCGTTTCAGTCACTGTCATTTGATCCATCTGGAGTGACCTCAGGAACATATCCGTACAGCTTTAATTCGGGAGTAAGCTGATCCAGCATGTTTTGGATATCATCTGAGTAGGCATGTGAGTTATCGCCTGCCACAAACTCATGAACGGTGCCACTGATCTCTATAGAACTAACACCAGGCCTTTTCCTAATGCCTAGCTTCTTCATTGCCTTTCTCACGTGCCCAACACCATCCCATCTTCCATGGGTTGCATAAATATTTGATAGAAGCACAAAATTTGAATCACTGTGAGGCTTCAGTTTGAGAAGATAATCCATTAATCTTTCAGCCAAGACAACATTCCCATAAACCCGGCAAGCAGCTAATAAGGATCCTAAAATAATTTCATTAGGCTTCATAGGCATCCTTTCTATTACTTTAAACGCTTTCTCCAATTGCCCAGCTCGGCTGAGAAGATCTACAATGGAACCATAGTGCTCAACCCTTGGGGAGATGCCATAAACTGTCTTCATCATATCATAATACTGAAGTCCTTCATTGACCAAACCTGCATGGCTGCAAGCAGTAAGGGCTCCAGTGAAAGTAACGCCATCTGGCTTTAGTCCTGCCTTTTCCATTAGAGTGAAGTGTTCGAGTGCTTCAGCAGCGTAACCATTAACTGCAAATCCCACAATTATTGAATTCCAAGACACAATACTTTTATTACATATTTCTTCGAACACCTGAGCCGCTAAAATAATACACCCACATCTCGCATACATGTCTATCAAGGAATTACTTACCCGAACATTCTTAGAAAAATCCTTTATCAACGCATAGCGATGAACCCAAAGTCCTTGGCCAAGTCTACCCAAATTAGCGCATGCTGTAAGTACCATAATTATGGTTACATAATCAGGTTCAACTTCAGCCATTTGCATTTCACAAAAGCATTCCAAAGCTTCTTCAAAAAGATCATTCTTAACGAACCCGCCTATTAATGCAGTCCATGATACCTTGTCCCTCTCCGGCATTGAATTAAACATGGAAGTTGCCCTATCTACATGTCCATTCCTCACATACCCATCAATCATCGTATTGAAAGTCTTAGAGTTCTTTACTCTCATCTTGTCGAACACTTTCTCGGCAGAATCCATATCACCACACTTAGCATACATGTCAATAACAGCAGTTCCTAATGCAACGTTTCTGTCATCAAAACCTAATTTACAAGTATAACCATGAATCGAGAGTCCCAAGCCAAAAGCTTCCAAGGGGAAGTCCACACATGCCGAGAGAAGAGTAACAAACGTGACATGGTTGGGTTCGATATCGGCGGATCTCATGAGAAAGAAAGCCATCAACGCTTCCGAAAGCTGACCATTCCGGCAATGGCGAGAAATATAAGAAGTCCAGTTGACAACATCTCTTGGGCGAATTCTTTCGAACGGTGCTCCGTAATCCTTTAGCTTTATTTGTTTTCGACTAGCAAAGCTATTCGTGATTAGAGAGGCTGGTGTAAAAGAGCCAGGAACTTGGGTTAGAGAGAGGGTAGCCATGAAGACTCATAGAATCTGGGGAGATAACCTCATATGGCTGCACGGCCGTAAGCCCGGGAGCGGGCAGTGGTATTTCACAATTTCGTGTCTGCTTCTACTTGGCGGAACCTTTAATGGCGGAACCTTTGTTATGGAACCAAGCCTAGTCTAGCCTATTTGGACCGGGCTGGCGACTCCAAGACCTTTCCGGATCGTGGTAAGCTCAAACCTAGAAATGAGTAAAATCGGTTCACCATTCCGGCTCAAGCTCATTGGCCTACCGAATTATTGTGTACTAAGCTCAATTGGAGAAAAACTTGCACAGTTTTATGCTTTAGTATTAAAATCCATTCTCAAATTATCCCACTACTGATCGCGCTTTTACCCGAAACGGCATACTTGTTCAATCGGTTTGAGCTTTATGTGAAAGATATAATCTTCTGTATATGGATTCTCCTGATTTTGGTAGTTTAGTTTAATATAAACTTTGCATAATTAGAATTTCTTCTACATTAGACTTGAAGTTATACCATACTTGTAATTCGTGTAACTATAAGTACATGGTCTCACTTAATAAAAAGTTGAAAAGTTACCGAAGTTTATTCTCTATCATGGTATCAGAGCCGGCCCTAGGCTACAAACCCTTGGTTGTTTTCTCTCTTCCGCAGCCACCGCCGACCTGCTGCCCAACGCCTTCGGCGGAAACACTTGCGACTCCATCCTCCTGGCACTCAGAATCCTTCGCCGCAATTACTGGTTACTCATCTTCCCTATTTAGGTTCTCAAACAAGAGCCCTCTATTCCCAATTTTTCGCGCTCCCTATCTGAAACTACGTTTTCTTCCTCTGTCGTCTTCGATGAGATTATTCCCACGGCTTCCTCTGCCACCCTCAACGGCTCTAACTGTTTCCTCCTCTCTGGAAACCACCTCTCCCAGTGCACCCACTTTTGCGGTGTTACATATTCGCCACACTTCTAGTCGCCGACGACTTGTCCTCACCGTCGTCGACCGTCCAGCCAACACCGCCGTCCACAGCCAATGCCTCTTACAGCCGCCCCCACGCCCGCGTCTGGGTCCGCTTCTCCGCCGCCCCACCAGAAACGAGTTCGGTCTCGGCATTCCGCTCCCTTCGCCTCTCTGGTCACTTCCACAGCTTACTCTTCTTCGATATCACCGGAAAACATGGCCCTGACGTTTCTCCCTCTTTCGTCGGTGTCCTCCGTCGTCCTCGCCGCCACCGCCGTTCATCACCGTTGCCATCTTCCCTCGCCGACGCCATCATCATTCCGCGCCGCCGCCATCCACACGACACTCTTCCTCGCTGCCGCTGCTGTGCCAAGCCTAAATAATTAGGGTTTCGGCCATTGAAGAAAAAGATGGGTCAAGCGACCCCTCTAACAGGCCAAAACTGGGCCAAGGCGAACCGTTCCACGCCGAAATGGTCCATGCCGAACTGGTCCACTCTGAACCGGAGCAAGGGTAAACCCGGTTCAGCCTCTACTTTTCTTAAAAAAAAAAATTAAAAATTAAAAAATAAAAAAATAAACTCTCTTTTGCTACCTATTCGGCTTCGGCTTTGCCTTCGGCACCCCTACCAATGGGTTCTTAACGATGTTTGACCAAACTCAGCCTCTCTTTGAACCCGCTGAGTTTGCGGGGGAATGTGCAAGATATGATCTTTGGTATATGGATTCTCCTGATTTAGGTAGTTTAGTTTAATGTAAACCTTGTATAATTACAATTTCTTCTACATTAGACTTCTAGTCATACCATACTTGTAATTCATGTAACTATAAGTACATGTTCTCACTTAATGAAAAGTACTCGAAAGTTTATTCTATAACATTTTAACATTGGAATTTATCAAACTTGTTTCAAAAGATTCAGTGACATTTTTTTTCGTTACAAAACCCTTTTGTCAGTTCTTCTCTTCCTTTTCTCTAAGCGCCTTCATATTTGCAAAAATTTCAACTCCAATAAATGATTTTTTTAAAAGTCAATTTTGACAATGAAACTTTGTTTAAAAACAAAAAATCTTTTCTTTACACAAAAACTAAATAAACTCTTGTTGCCCTACTAATGAAATTCACTTACATTTTTTGCATCACTAACTTAGTATTGGACCTAGGCCACACTTGGCTCAAAGAACTTAGAGCCACCATCTATAAGATTCTTGCATGGGATAACAGGTGATTCTACACTTGATTTACTTAGACCTCTCAAGCCATCTTGAGTTCTTATTCTGATATCCTACATATATTTCATCTCATAATCATTACAAGATACAATTCATAAAAATTGGTGGGATGATTCTATTTTTCAATAATCTCCCCTTTTTTTTTCAATAGGAAACACCTTAGAGCAAGATTAAGTACAAAGTAACAATTACTCCTATTCATTCTAATCTTCACTTTTTGTCGCTCCCTTTTTGTTATTTATAGTATTAAAACATATTGTGATTATGGGCTATTAGTGGGCTTCATGATGAGTTTAATTATATTATTGATTAATTATGATTAATGGGTCTTTCTGGATTAATTTGTAGATCTATGATGGAATTGACTAATCTGCAATTATGTACCCTTTATATTATTAAAAATAAGAGGTATCCCTTTTTTGGATTAATTCTTCTTAATCCTTCGCTCTTATGGATGAGAGCCAGAAAGTGGTATCAATGTTTCCTCAGATGAGCAACACAATTTTTTTTTTTTTGAGAATTGCAATGGGTATCTTTAATGTGTGTTGAGTTGTGGTCTTTGTAAGCTCTTCCATATCATATTTTGGTACATTCTTAATGATGTTTCTCGCTGCTTATTCTTGACAATTGAAGAATGTCGCGATCCTCCTTGAGACTGTCACACTGCTGGAAATTCCTTTTCTGCCAGCGGTTTTTCTCAAAAATTCCAGGAGAAATGCTCTTGAACGGGGGTTCGTAACAAAACCACTGACATTGTTTGCGGACGGGCCAAACCCCCAACAAAGATGTTTTATGCAGGAATTTTAGCTTGACAATTTATATTGAAACAACTGGGAGAGATTTTCAAATCAAGGTTTTTGAGTTCGACCTCCGGGAGACATTTTAAGCTACTGGTATTTAGTTCAAAAAGTAATATTAATATTTTGCGCAATATTTTTCCTCTCTCGTGTACTCTTACCTTCATCTGTGTTGTTGGTTTATCAAGAGGTCATTTTTTTTGTTCTACTGTTGGGAGATGTGTTGCATATGTCAACTACAACATAATCAAATTCAACTAGACACTAAAGGTTGCTTCATGTGCGTAAGTGTACACATCGTACAAGCAGAAAAATTACAGTAAGACCGAGTTTATCCCAAAGAGACTGTGTGAACTACTGAATTATTTCATAAATTCCTATATCTACCTTGGAATTCTTCGTGTAGAATTGTCAGGTTTACACGCCAAAATTGCTTAATCTTCTCGCAGTAGAACAAAGAGCTGCCCTTGGAGAAAATTGATCGAAGGGT
Organism: Aristolochia contorta; assembly: GCA_022405105.1. Taxonomy (NCBI): domain Eukaryota; kingdom Viridiplantae; phylum Streptophyta; class Magnoliopsida; order Piperales; family Aristolochiaceae; genus Aristolochia; species Aristolochia contorta. Next base: position 22,960 of record JAHZSQ010000052.1, on the reverse strand, counting down.
AGAGGGGGTGTAATCCTACATGTAATGCAACTAAACTGTAAGGGTGCAACTAAACTCTAAGGTTGCTCTTTGGGCCAAGTGCACGATAGTACTAGTAGTAAAATTTCTATATGACCTGGTCGATCCCACAAAAACTGTATAAGCTACTAAAATTATCACTTAATTTCCTATATCTAGCTCTAAATTTGTAATGTAGAATTGCCACATCTACACACACAAAATGCTGAATATACCCAACGTAGAACAAAGGATAGACCTTGGGGACTACAAATAGAAGGGTAGAGGGGGTGCAATCGTGCATGTCATGCATTTTTCTACTCAACTGTTGATTAAGTAAATTGTTAAACATCTAGTGGATCCTGGGGCAAATGTATGTGTAACTGGCTATCATTAGCCTCACAACTATGTTTTCTCTTTGATGAAGCAGAAGGTGGTGCACTTATTAACAAATCCATTGATGAGTCATATGAGTTATGGGAAAATATGGCAGCCAACAACTACCAAAGGAACACTGAAAGACCAAGGAGCTTGCCTGAGCAGAATCAAAGCTCAAGAAAGGCAGTGGGAGTCTATGAAGTAGACCCTCAAACAACAATCCGAATTCAGACAGATGCCTTGAAGAAAAAGATAGAAGCCTTGGAAGCAAAGCCTGAACAAAGTCAATTTGTATGGTGTGAATTATGTGGTGGTTCTGGAAACAGAGTTGAAGTATGCACATCCACGGTTGAAAGTGTGCAATATGCTCAGAACAGAAACAATCCGTACTCCAATACCTATAATCCCGGTTGGAGAAACCATCCAAATTTTGGATGGAGAAGCGAGTAAGGGAGTGCTTCCACCTGAACTCAAGGAAATTATCTCAATTCTGGACTGCAAGGAAGGTTTCCAAATCAGCATCAAGCTGAGAAAACAAATTCCAATCATGAATTGCTGCTTAAGTTGGTGCAAAGCCATGATGCATCCCTGAGAAATATTGAAATCCATATGGGACAATTGGCTAAGGCTATTAATGAAAGACTGAAAGGATCTCTCCCGTGTGACATGGAGAATCCAAAGCAAGAAGAAAAGGAAGATGTAGAGCGCTTCAATGCAATGTTGGCTAAGGAAACCCTAGCCCGTATGGAGATGGAAGAAGTAAATCAAGAGTTCACTCCAGAAGAAGAACATGAGTATGATTCCCTCTCCGTGGAGCAATTTCAAATTCCATTTTGCAATGAAGTAAATGAGGCAGGGCAGTCTCAGTGTCTCCCTTTGAATGGGTTGAGATTGATGAGTTTGACCTATATGAAGAAAAATAAGAGGAGGAAGAGGTGGGTTATGAGTCCCCACCTACACAAATCTGGAGACTCGAGGATAAGCTCAATAATCAGTTGAAGTTAGAAGAGTCAAATACTAATCCTCCCATTCTACAAGTTGAGGAAGAAGGCCATTTGAATTTGGCAAGTGAAAATGATCGAGTAGAGAAGAAGGTTTGGCCACCAACACGAAGGTAGATGAGGTTAAACATAAGCCACCAGAAGCTTTCGAGAAGCTTCAAGTTGACATTCCACCCTATGCAGAATCTATATAACAAAAGTCTAATAAGACAAATTGGAAGATGTGTAGATAAGAAGAATGCAACAATTGGAGAGAGAGGTTCTCCCAAAGGTAAAAGATCTTGGGAGCTTCGCCATACCTTGCACCATTGGGACCACACCATCAAGGACACTTCGTGTGACTTGGGAGCAAGTGTGAACGTTATGCCTTTTGGCATTTTCAAGGAGCTGGGTGTCAGTGAACCACCCCAACAAACATGCAGATAATGGTGGCTCAAGGTTCCATCAGTTATCCAAGGGGAATTCTGGAAAATGTACTTGTGAAGGTAAATGGACTCCTCTTTCCAGCTGATATTCTAGTGATAGACGTGGAAGAAGGCACAAGAATGCTTCTTATCTTATGTAGACCCTTTTTGCGACAACTTGAGCAATCATCGATGTAGAAGAGAGGAATATCATGATGAGATCAATAAGCAATGCAGGAAGAAGAAAGGAAAAGGAAATCATTGGGTGAAGCACCCTTTAGAGGTGACTAGAACAGCCTTAAAGGGAAGATTCACATCTACGAAATTGGACCCTTGTTTGGTTAAGAGAAACTCCCATTTGAAGATAAGAGGTGGTTACAAATTGATGAGTGGTCTAAAGCCACTAGAGAAGCTGAAGTCTGCTTGGACCCATACTTGGTAGACCAAACTTGGGCTCAGGTCGGAGAGGATCGAGGAGTTGAGAAGGTTGGTGGAAGAGGAACTAAGTCCCCCACCAAAAATGAAGATGAAAGAGCTTCACCTACAAAGAGTTTAAGTAAACCTGTGGAAAATGTTAATGGGAAGAGCTTGCAGACTAGGGGGTAAGTTATCAGTTACAACGTCCCTTCAAATTCAATTCTAGATCCTAGATAGGCAGGAAACAATCATGGAAAGTCTTCTGAAAGACTTTAAAAAAATTAGTCCTTGGGAGGTAACCTATACCATTTGTGAATACAATTTTGGAAAGTGGAGTTTAGATAGTGATTAAGTTAGAGGAGACTTAATTTTTGTAGTTCCATGCTCTAATTGTAAATCAATATTGTTAAGAAGCATGTGTGAGTTGAAAGTCAGTAGTTAGTGTAAGTTGGGCAAATGCATGATGACCCTTTTCTTCAGAAAATGAGATTTTGTTGAGTTCTAATGCATGCATGGAGAATTATGAAATTGGTCAAGTAGTTTTCAGTTTTTGGCAGTCACTTTTGGAGATACTGTAAAGGTAAGCTTGAAAGAACAAACAATGGAGACAACTTTCATTTTCTATGAAGATGATCATGTCCAAGAGGGTTGCACTGCGAAAGATAAGTTGGCACCACACGGCATCTGTGTGACGTCGTGAAGAAGTTGTTGGTGCCATATGGCGCTGCATTAATGACGAAAGTGGGGTAGGTAAGGCCGCGCCGTGCAAGAGTATCTCCACGCTACTTGGCGCCGAGTGACTTAACTTGGCAGTATAAATACCTCAGCCACTCAACGCCGCCGAGCGTCCAAAACAAACTAAGAGTGTTCAGCAAGGGCCTCCAAAACCCTAAAGTTGAAATCTAAGGGAAGTCAAGTTTCAAGCCACATTTGAGCTGAAAACTTGTGATTTCTCTGTCATTTCACCGAGGTTCAAGCTCGTTCATGCTCGTGCAGTCCTCCCCCAGCAAGATTTCCGTGTCTCGAAGAGAAATTTTTTGATATTGGGCTCAGCCGAAATACTCCTCAAGCTGACATGCGAGGTCGGAGGTAGGCTTTCCTATTCCCATAATCCACCATCTGTCTTTGAATAAATTGGCAATGATAGTGAGAGGGATGATAATTTCCGAGGAGAAGAAAAAAGGACCCGAGAACAGAAAGAGGTAATCCATAAAAGGGGGTTTGCATTTTATGATTTATTACTTGTCCCATCCACATATTTTAAAAAGAAACTATGGTAAATTCTATGTTCATCCCAAATCTGCATGTATTCGGATTGTGGAAGAGTTCTATGCAAACCTTAAGAAGAGGCTGGTTGAAGGATTTAATCAAGAAGGGCCACAAGCATGCACGTTTCGAGGTGGAACTGTGAGATTTGATAGGAGGCCATAAATGCGCACTTCGGTTTGCCATGTATAGAAGATAGAGTGGAGAATCTAAAAAACTCTGTGCCAGCAGAAGATCTGCAACACCTCATATGCAACAACCCCTCAACGTGGGTACAATCAGCAGAGGGGGAATATCAAGGTGAAATGTTCAGCAAGGATGAGCACTGACGGTCCAGACAAGTCCCTTGATGGAGAAATATTTGACAACTTGGTCATAGAAGAGTATGACCTTAACATAAAATCACTCACCGGAGAAGAATCAAGAGAGGTGGCATATGAGGAAAGTAGAAATGTTCGACTGTGGAAGAGCCATTAGGATAGAATGCAACAAGTTTTTAGATTTTGTTTGGAAATTTTCTGGATAAAATGTAATGAACTTATTGGATGTACACTCCACATATTTTGAAGTGCTTGAACTGGCTGTTCTTGTGCACATGAATGCAAAATTTCTATCTATAAATTCTAGTGTACCATTATTTTCTTAGTAGTTTTATCTTTTCAATAAAAGTTATTTCCTTTCCGCTCTCTAGTATAATGGTCTTCTTTTATATATCTCTTACATAGCGCTTATAGGCCTTTTCAGAGACAACTTTTCTGATCCTGTGACTCTTTGTTCTTACCCTTGGTAGACTTAGGAGACATATTACTCTTCGGCTTATAGGCCCCCAAATCTCTTCTTCTCTATTTTTTCAAACCAAAGATTTCAAAGAGCAATAACCAAAGATAGAGTACTCACCTTCCACGTTGTGCTCCCGAGCTCCAAATGCTTGCCTATTGCCTTTATGAGAGTCTGATGCTGCTTAGCACCTTAGAACTCTAAATTGAGACAATGAGGACAATTTTTGGGTGTGCTGAAGGAGTGAAATTTTACGGAAATTTCTCATGGACAGGAGGAAAGCTGTGAGGAAGAAAATTAAATCACATTCACAAACCTCGTAATAGTGTTTCTGAGCTGAGAATCGCCAAGAAATGTCCTCCTACAAGTTTGCCCAAAGATTTCAGAGGGTTAGGGGACAAGGTTTATGAGTTTCTTCTCTCAAGGCTCTGGCTTCGATTCGACATTATGTGGCAGCTAATCGAAATCGAACATTTTCATTTTTCGTCCAATTCCCTTCTACATCGCAACATCAAGTATATTGCGTGGTGTCGCACCTTTTAAGTTGTATTTGTATTCGACGCCGCCGTGGGACATTGCTCCTGTGCGATGGCGTCTAGGTTGACGTAGCGACATTGATCTCACATGGCGAAGTTACCTCACAGAAACTATTTTCAGTTCAGATTGAGCTTTTAAAATTTATATTTGGCTTACCCTAACTAAAATAATTCTATACCTACAGATGATTATTTATACATAATACCAATCAAACAACAGATAATTCACCAATTCATCATTAAATTTACACAAAAAAACCTACCTGCATGGTGAACTAGTGCACAAGTGTTTCAAAAGAAATAAGATAAATTCAGAATCCTACTTTTATTTGTCTTCTGGCATTCAGACCTTGATTTCCAAACATAGGATGAACAGTCCAACTGTTATTCTGAGGTCAAATATTTCAATTCCTACTTTTATTCATAATTGTCTCCTATGGTCATGGGTTACCTCCCTTGCAGGGCCAATGCTTTAAGTCTTTGGCAAACATCTCGATGGCAATTCAACCTGGGTCTATCACAGCATTAGAGGGAGAAATCATGTTGGTTTCACCAATCCTTGGGTATTTGCATTTGATCGTATAGCTGCTAAATATTTGAAAAGGGTCTCTAGGAGATAAAGGTTCCATATTTGGAGCTATAGGTTATGGATGAGTTCCCTAACTCACTTCCACTTATCTTGCAATGTTCAATGCTCCTTTCTCCCTAGTTTTGTCAGGCCCCACTAAGTATGGCTCTGAGCTAACGTGGACGTCTTTCTTCTTAGTGAGTTGAGGCCACTCTTCCATGTTCAACCACCTCTTTTCCACATATGGAAAGATCTCTCTCTCTCTCTGACTACATGGGTCCGTAAATGTATCTAGAGGTCTAGAGCGGTGGTACTCTTTGGTCACCTTTTTCACTATTTGATCCTCCACAATATTGCCATTCCCCTTCTTTTTCTTCATTGCATGCAAAATATAGAATGTTATGCATTCATTAATTGTTGACCTCATAGTGAGCATCCTGTTCACCACATCAATGAGATTTCTAGTAGTTGCCAAGAATGGTCTCCCAAGAATAAGAGGTAATTTTCTACCCTCTTGTATATCAAAAACAAGGAAACCAACAGGGTAAATGAATTTCTTCACCATGACTAGCACATTTTCTACAATACCCCATGGGTAACTGAGGTACCCAGAACAATCATCACTGAAGTGACGGGGGTTCACTTAGATCCAATTGCTTGTAAAGTGAATAAGGCATGATGTCAACATTTTCCCTTAAATGAAATAAAGCTTCTCCAATGACTTGGGTCCCAATAGTGCAAGGTATATGAATCTACCTGGATCTTGTACCTGAGATAAAGTTTCTCTCTCACAATGCTATTGCATTCTTTCATCAGGTTAGCAATTTCAGAATCCCCTACCTAACGCTTTTTGGATAAAACTTCTTTCATGAATTATGCGTAGCTGGGCATATCTTCCAAAGCCTCTGCAAAAGGAATATTAATGTGAAGTTCCATGAATGGGGTTAACGCACGGTGCCGAAAATGAGTAAAAGACTCTTAATTTAGCAATGGAAATAAAACATAAATTCAAACTAATATTGTCCCTACTTTGCTCAAATACATGCATAATCAAGTAATAACCTTGTGGTAAGACCAGGTCAATCCCACAGAGAACGGAATGAAATACCGAGCCTATCCTTAATAACCTATATCTAGATCCTAGATAATTTGAGATAGATTTTCCAGGTCTACTCAATTACCTGATTAGTTGGAGAATTTGTGGGGATAACAAATTAGGAGTATTACTGTTCAGAATCAAAGGAAAGTGTGGATATATTTGTTGTACATGTCTAATCCGATTTGTGCCTCAAGCACATTCTGATCACTAGTGGATCCTAGGGTAAACGTACATGGAACTGGCTATTGCTAGCATTACAACCATGCCATGTTTCGTATCTCATGTGTCATACAATGCTCTGAGAGTTCAGATGCCCGACCCTTTGCACACATCCCTACTGACCATGCTAGGCAGTAACTCTATATGCTGATACTAATTCATCGCCTTCCCACCATTAGGAATAAGTAAACTGACATTAGCCAATGCCTCTCCACTACCCTCTTCTTTGTCGTGATTGAGAGTAGTTACTTGATAAAAATATGATGGTGATCGTTCACCCACACATAGTGCAGTACAACATTAACTACACATTAGTGGCTTAATAATGCTTGAAACAGGGAACAATTGAACTAAATTTGCGTAGACACAATAGATCCACACCCCCTCAAGGGGTTTTATCTAGAAATTGAAGGTAAAAGGGACGAATCACACATTATAGTCATCAAATCAATGTCTAACACTCAAACAATAACAGACGTGCATGATAAAAGTAAGAAGAGAATAGCTTCCCCAATATGAGACCTAAAAATGTCACGATCTCTCCTTCCCATTCCAAGCCGCTGATATCTCTTTTCCGTCGGCTTCTACTGCAGCCAATCCAGAGTATCCTCCGCTCAATAGAATTCCCTTGGACTCCTCACATCAGCCCAAGAAGGTAAGCAGACATCTGTCCTTGAGCAGAAGTTCTACTCAAGAAGCTCTCCTCCTTCGAGTATCTAGGTTAATTTTCCTGTCTGTGAGGTATATGTGGATCAGCATTGACTTAATGAGGTCAGGGCCTTGCGCTAGCACCAGGGCTTCATGGTGTTTGAGGCAGGGTCCTTGATTTGAGGCCGGGGCGCTAGTCTCTTTTTTAAATTCTTACGCTTGTGTCATTTGCCTACTGCTATGTGGCACAAAGCCGTTGTGCTGTGGTGCGGCTCCAACACGTTGTGGCATGGATCCTTCTTTATGCCCATTGGAATGCTATGTGTGGCACCACGGATCCGCTCTGTGAAGTCTTGTGGCACCAGCTTTTTGCTTTGGTTGGAACTTAGGCAAAATTGTCGGTTTTTGGGGTTGTACCCTGGTATTGTTGAAGTTGCTCTTCGGGCATGTTTGGGGAATATACTGCATATGAAAGGCAAAATAGGCTTCAACCAGCCTATTTCAATCGAAAATAATTAGAAAAAGGGTAATAACCATTATGAAATTGATTAATTATTCTTTAAAGGCTTCAAAGAACATCTTAAATTCTTGATCCTCTTGAGGATTCCCTAGCCTACTTGGGAATAGTGGATGGGGCCAAATTTTCTTTTCTTCTATATAATCCTTTTTATGAACGTGTTTAACGTGCTTTTTATTCTCATACTCAACGGGAAGGGGAACCTGCAGTTGCTCCTCTAGAATAAGGTTTTCTTGTAGAAATGACGCTGGTGAAGAGACTTTCCGCCGGTGGAACGTCGTTTAGCCAACGACAATTCACGAGTCTCTTCGCTGACGGCTTTCTGACGTTAGCGAAGTCTCCCTCCGCCAACAGCTTCCTTTGGTCGGCGAAATGACGCTCCGCCAATGTATAAGACCACCGGCGGAGTGACTATCTACCGGCGGTTGGATTCAACTGCTGTCGGCAACCGTTATAACGGTCATATCCGGCGGTGCGTTCAACCGCCGGTGGAGTTAATTTTTTTGAAAAGAAAATTAAAATATTTTAATTTTCCTGTTATCCCTACTAAAAATATATACATTCTATTAAAATAATTTATCAAACAAATGACAACCAACAAATATATACATTCTATTAAAACACACAATGAAAAAGTAAATAATTCGTGGTACAATACTTTAATCCCACTACAAAAAACTAAACAATGGTTTAAACTGATAAGCCAATTATATATACAAGCAGTGTTAAACTTAACACCATGAAAAAGAAAATTCAGTTGTGTGAGTGATCGCTTTCCTACTGGTTTGAAGGCCCTACACATTAACATAAGTTTAATAATATTATATTGAAATATATAACATTATTAAAGAATTATACTTCAAAAATAATATTAACCGACAAACAACTAGAGAAAGGCTGGCCACCGGTTGAATTCTTGCAACTGTTCCTGCATCAACTGAACTTTGTCCATCAATAATTCCTTATTTTATCTTTCTTTTGTAGTTGTTCTTGTAGAGCTAAGTATTCTGGTGTTCACCCCTATGTGGCGGAGCAGCACTCCCAAGTCCTCTCTCATAACACCAATGGTTGCCCCCAAAGACCATATCTATAATACATATAAGATTAAGCTTGTGTTCTTGTGAGATAGGACAGATCAAGCTACGCTTCAGAGACCATCTGTCTATCCTTGGTTAAGATGGTTACCTCTTTCTCAGGCATGAATGGAGTCGCTCTCACCTTACGCTTGACGTGTGGTTGCTGTGGTTGTGAAGCGTCAATGTCATCAATAGCCCAAACTGGCGTCTGAGCCTCCATGTCCTCCATTGGGATCGGGCCTACAACAAATCACTCTCAATCAACATTAAAATCACGTTTCAGCAAGCCATATCAATCAAAATGTACCTGAATCCTAACTCTCAGGTGATTGATACGGTGGGAACGGCTCTCTTAATTTACTCTTAGATTCTCAAAATAAACTAAAATCAAATTAAAGAAGGTAAAATTGCACAAACTACAAAAAAACAACCATTGGGAAATAATGTTAAAGAATATGCAAGTACCTATTGAAACAGAGTCTAATGAAGACGTAGCTGGAGCTTGGGTCAAAGAATAGGGGGCGGCTGGAGGATGGGCCGAAGGAGAGGGGGCTTATGGAGCCCGGGCCAAAGAAGAGGGGGCTGCTGGTGTCAACCCCGATGGAGATGGGTCTCCTAGAGCCCTGGCTACTAGAGTCGGCCTGGATGGAGATGGGGCTGCTGGAGTCAACCCCGATGGAGAGGGGGATGCAGGAGTCGGCCCTGATGGAGAGGGGCTGCTGGAGTCCCTACCAATGTCGTCGTCCAATTGCGCTTGTGCCTTAATGATACGAACTCTCCCTTCAGTGGCATAATTATGCTGCAACATAAAAGGATTCAGGACAATTAGCTTGAAAAGAAAAATTTAAATTAATTATTACATGCAACCGATTTACAATGATCAATCGTTTAAACCTACATTATATTACAATCGAGTCCGCATTATTGACTCTTATTCTTTACCAAGGTCATTACACACCCATAAAACATCCTCTTCATAATTGAAATTTGCTGCCTCTCTGACTCTTGGATCTTGTGCCAATTGCAAACACCTCATCTTCTTAAGCCCTTATGTTGTCATCACCTAAGGGGATGTCATAGGTGTCTCTTGGTCTCCAACGATAGACAACACTCCAACATGGGTCAATTGGGTCCTTTGAATAAAATACCCGTTGTGGCTGACATGGATAGATAAAAGGTTCGTCTTCATATGCTTGTTTTGTTGTGTTTACCAACGTGAAGTCAAGCCCGTCAATGTTGCAACCGGTGCCTTTTTAATATCGTACCATTTGCACTTAAATAGATGTACAGGTGCATGTTCCAATATAAACTTTTATTACCAATTGCAAAATACCTTAAAATATCTCATCCCCCTCCCCCACTTTTGTAATGCCACTATTCTGTGAGTTCTGATTTGGGCCACGTGCAAGGTACATTAAATCCTCCATGTCCTCCCCATCCGACGATAGACTGGTTACCACGTCCAAGGTACATTAAATACTTGTCACTCCTATGACAAGGGTAAAAACTTACACGTGTTCTAAACCATTGTACAAATTGATTATGTTGCTCTGTGTA
>JAHZSQ010000050.1:220000-454571 GCA_022405105.1 Aristolochia contorta | reverse complement strand
TCTCTCTCTCTCTCTCTCTCTATTTCTCTGCTTCTCTCTCTCTTTCTCTCTTTCTCTCTCTCTCTCTCTCTCATTCTCTCTCTCTCTCTCTCTCTATGTATCTCAATTTCTCTCTCTGTCTTTCTCTCTCTCTCTCTCTCTCTCTCTCACTCTCTCTCTCTCTCTCTCTCTCTCTCTCTCTCTCTTGCTCTCTCTATCTCTCTCCCACTATCTCTCTCTACTTCTCTCTCTCTCTCTCATTCTGTCTGTCGCTATATCTATCAGTTTTTATCATTCTCTCTCTTCTATTCATCATTCTCTCTCTCACACACGTTTATTCATTATCTCTTTTCATTTCTTTCATTCTGCCTCTCGCCTCTCTCTCTCTCTCTCACTTTTATTCATACTCTCTTTTCATTTCTTTCAATCTTTCTCTCTCTCTCTCACACATTTTCTATGCCTCTCTCTTTCTATTTATCTATCTATCTATCTCTATCTCTCTCTCTCCATCTCCCTCTCTCATACTTTTATTCGTTCTCACTTTTCATTTCATTCTATCTTTCTCTCTCTCTCTCTCTGTTTCTCTACCTCTCTGTCTCTCTATCTCTCTCTATCTATTTATCTATCTATCCATCTATCTATCTCTCTCTCTCTCTCTTTCTCTCTCTCTCTCTCTCTCTCTCTCTCTCTCTCTCTCTCTCTCTCTCTCTCTCCTCTCTCCCTCTCTCCCTCTCCTCTCTCTCTCTCTTTCTTTCCTTCTCTCTCTCTCTCTCTCTCTGTCACTCTCTTTCCGTCTCTTTCACTCAGTCTCTCTCTCTCTCTATATATATATATATATCTCTCTCTCTCTCTATATGTCACTCTCTTTCTCTTTCTCCCCCCCCTCCCCCCTCGCCCCCTCTCTCTCTCTCCCTCTCTTTCTCTCTCCTCTCTATCTCTCTATCTCTCTCTCTCTATCTCTCTCTTTCTGTCTGTCGCTCTATCTGTCAGTTTTATTAATTCTCAGTCACTCTCTTTCCGTCTCTTTGACTCAGTCTCTCTCTCTCTCTCTCTATATATATATATATATATCTCTCTCTATGTCACTCTCTCTTTCTCTTTCTCCCCCCCCCTCCTCCCCTCTCTCTCTCTCCCTCTCTCTTTCACTCTCCCTCTCTATCTCTCTATCTCTCTCAATCTCTCACTTTCAGAAGAATTTGCATTTTCTCATAGATGTGTTCTTGTCATCATAATACAAAAGATAAAACTTTATCTATAACAAAACTTTACAACTAAATGATAATTGAATTAATTAACATTCCAGTAGGTCTAGAACAGTAAAACGGTTGGCATGAATTGTAATCTGCCTTCTTCTGCCTTCCATGGCTTGTAACATAAGACAAGTTTCCCAGTCAAATCCGCTAAATATCTAAACAATACCAGTAGTTAGCAATAACAGACGCTAACAAATGGTACAGCAGGACAAAAATCTGTCAAATCTAAGGTTTAAGAAACAGTGAGTTCTTTTAGTCTCACGGGGGTATGGGATGTGGCGTTAAAATAACTAACATTAAAAATTAAAAATAAAAAAAGAATGTGATGATAGGATGAAAAGAAACACTAAAAATAAAGTACATGGTGACATGGTGATATAAGCTAAATTGCAATCTGTGTTTGAGTTTTGGATGGAGCCACACATAGCCACAATGAACGATATGCTGGAATTTCTTCTGCTGCAATCCCTATGGCAGACAGGTTTCGCCCAAATTCCTAATACAGGTTTACAGGAAAGAAAATTAAATGAGGCCTTAAAACTCAGTGTAATATAATACCAACAAAAGAGCAAATCTTGTACCTGGACATCAAGAAATAATTGCAAACAAATCTTATCAGTGTCTGAGACATTCTGATCTACTTGGTCAGCATTTGCCCCTGCTCTTCTCTGGGCTCCTTGTCGAATCCGTAACAGGGAGGACTCAGTTTTCCTTGCCTAGTTCAAGAGCACAAGGAAAAGAATATTACATACCGGCTGAGAATTTCAGAGGAAAAAAAAAATGAAATATACTGCTGATTAGGTAGGTCATTACCACATTGACAAGATCTGAAGCCATTTCATAGTAACGATCGGTGATCATTTCAGCGGTCCCATGAAGAAGCTGATTTCTAGCTTCTGTTGTCAAATAACTGGCATGCTCCCCATCAAGAAAAGCCTACAGGATTTTGATAATTAGCTCTGTTCTACAGCCAGACTGGGAAAAAATGGTAAGATCCCAACTTATCAGAATAGAAATAAAGCCACAAAAGTAGGATCAGTTTTTTGTAAGAAAGATGAATAAATCATAAACTCACTGCAGCTATTTGAAATTAGTGAGATATTTTTCTTACAACTGTGTTAAATACAACAATCTGTAACTCACTGTGTTGGAAAAATAATACAACCCAACAAACAAGTTTCAAGTAGCATTTCAACAAAAATAATTTAGTACCGTTCATAAGAAAGAATCTATTCACAGATTTCGAAACATGCCCTTTCTCTAAATTCCTCGAAGAATCAAAAAATTATACAACTCAATTTTCTCTGAGTCTAAAATCTCACTAATCAATTCTTCTAAGAGGCCAAACAGAGGTTACCTTCAATGGTCGCAAAACACCTGAAACATATGGTGAATGCCTCACAGGAAGTGGTTTGTTAGTCATCCTGTAAGTAGCTGTTATTCCCTTTAGCTGTCTTAAATCCTGAAATGATATTAAATTTCAGCAAGGATAGAGAAAACAATTAAAATATCATAATATAGATACTCATACAAACAAAAAAAGCTAGATTTCTAATTTAGCATTGATGAGTATCTCCAGATCAACATTGATGAGTAAAACCAGCCTTTGGTTGTTTTCTGTAATAACATGTTATCTTGCAGGTGAGTGGTTCATTGGACAAGGTTATTCAGCTCATCTTGGATCTCTTTGCTCGAGCCCTTGTTATTGGCCCAATTAAAATTTTAATTTGATCTTGGGTGTGAACATTTATTGTAGCCTCTATATCCTCATCGTTCTCTCCCTCTTGAGAAGGATTTGTCCTCGAATCCGGCTGATATTCTATCGAGAAACACTGTTGAAATCTTGCAAAGAGAAACCACAACACTAGACAAAACAGGGTCAAATTGGTTAGTAGTGAAATGGGCCTCTTTGTACAAGTGTACAATCATTGGATGTTGTGTGAAAACCCTCCTCGTCACCTCACTAATTCCCTCATATAAACTCATTTTTTTCTCTTTTGCTCTCCTAGTTTCTCTCAAATCTCTTTTTTCTCAGCCATCTCTTTTGTCATTATCTCACTGGTCAAACTCATTCTCAACTCTCTATCTATTGTATCTTCTTCTCTCATTGTTTTTTTTTTAAGAGGTTGATTTGGATTTCATTTATACAAAATTGGGGATTACAATTCTGAATCCAGTTTGGTTCTACGGGGGATCTCTCACTTCCATTTGGACTAGTGAAACTCCCTCGCGGGCTAGAGAATCTGCAATCGAGTTTGCGGTTCTTGGGACATGTGTCCATTTGCATGATGTAATGCAGCCAAGGGACCAGATTTCCCTATAGTGAGGCACTAATCGCCAAGGAGGATGAGTTATTCTGTTGCACCAATTAATCACATTCAGACATTCTCCTTCGGCTTCCAGTTCACCACTAAACTTATCCTGGAATATTTTTAGCCCTTGTAGCATTGCTACTGTTTCAGTAACTACTGAATCTGTGCTAGGCAGTGGTCCAGCAAAAGATAAAAGTATTTGGCCATTGTGATCTCTAAAGACACCCTCATACCCTGCTTGGCCAGGGTTGCCCCTGGAAGACCCATCTACATTTAGTTTGATGGTTCCAAGAGGTGGGGGTGCCCAATGGACAATTCGAGTTTCAGGTTGTGGGGAGGCCAGATTTGCGACGCTGTCCCATGATGCTCTCAAATTGATTCCCTTCAGGCTTTACATTTCCGGTAATGCACTGATCCAATAGAGGACTCTTCTGAAAATGAGTTCCTTTAGCTGACCAGGCTCCAATTCCTTCGTTGAGAATACTCTATTGTTCCTTTCTTCCCATAAGCACCATGGAATGAAGGAGATGCATGCTCCAAGCATGATTTTCCCTTTCCTAGGCAGCTTGAGGCTTAACCAGTGCTCAATGATGCCATGGAGACTTTGGAAGGTTGGGTTAGGAGTGGCAAAGCGAAACATGGACCAGAAGTGATTCCACATTTCCTGTGCATAATTGCATTGCACCAACACATGGTCACAGGTTTCCAGATTGTCATTGCAGAAAGTGCATATAGTTGAGGGTAGTGTCATTCCTCTTCTAGATAAATTTTCCCTTGTGAGTATTTTTTGGTGGAGTGCTGTCCATATAAAGAATTTTGCTTTTGGTGGGCAAGAGAGCTTCCACGCCCACCTTGCTGGATGAGGGCCCCTTTGCTCTAAGTTTTCCAAGGCAACGTATGTGGCCTTGACCGTGAATTCACCATTTGGACTGTGTTTCCATAAAATTCTATCCTCACTAAGGGTATCAAAGAAATACTTTGATAGAAGCTGATCCAATTGAGATAATTCAGAGGCTTCATTATCTCTTAGTTCCCTCCGAAATTGGTTACTCCAATCGAAGTTTCTCCCATTTCTACATTCCAAGAGTGTCTTAAGTTTTGTCTGAGGATTTCTTGCAACTCTATATAATTCTGGGAAAGAGAAGCGGATAGGTCTGTCTTCTATCCAAAGGTCGGTCCAAAAATCCACTTTGTTTCCTTTTCCTGGAAGAAATATGGACATGTCCCTGAAGGTTTCCCAAAGATTGTGGATGTGCTTCCAAATTGGGGATAAGGAGTGGCTTGGGTGCCATCCTAAGATCCACTCAGATTCTGAGATTGAGAGCTTGGAACGTAGCAAAGTTGCCCATAGGGGTGGACTGGGCTGGTTTAATCTCCAACACCACTTCATGAGAAGAGCTTGATTATATGGTTTTATCCTTCTTATTCCTAGCCCTCCATAGGTTTTTGGTGTGCAAGCTTCTTCCCATTTGACCTGATGAAATTTAAATTCGTTGCTGGTGCCCTTCCATAGGAATTGCCTCATAACTTTTTCAATTTCATTTGCTATCCCTTTGGGGCATGGGATAAAAGAGAGCATGTATGAAGGGATCCCAAGTAGGCACGATTGAAGTAGAACCAACCTTCCAGCCTTTGAAAGGTGCTTTCCTTTCCAGGCCGTGAGCCTACTTCTCAGCTTCTCAATGGTAGGGTCCCATATTTTCTTGTGTAGTCTCCCTTGCACCACAGGGGATTTTCCAGCGCTACATCCAAGTTCTCTAGCGGCCTCTTCTAATGAATTCTGGGGAATGTTTATCCCCATAAGGGATGATTTCCTCCAATTTATTTTTTGCCTTGTTGACATCTCCATTAGGGACAGGCCAGCTTTGAGTTTCTGAATTTGGTGGTGGGAGCCCTCGCAAAACACCATCATATCATCTGTGAATTGGACAATGGGTGGAGTCTCATCTTGAAATGGGTTCTCTAGCCACCTTGTTGCCACGAGTTGCTTAAAAAGGCAGTCATCCCTTCACCAACTAGATTGAATAGAAGTGGGGAGAGTGGGTCTCCCTGCCTAATTCCTCTGGAGCTCTTGAAATATCCAAAGAGACCCCCGTTGATGGAGATGGAAAACCTAGCCGAGGAGACACGGAAAATATCCATCTTCTCCATCTAAGGCCAAACCCGATGGATTTCATAACTAAATCCAGATGCCTCCAATTGACTCTATCGAAAGCCTTTTCTAAGTCCAGCTTTAACATGTATACCAACTTTTTTTTCTTCGTAAATAGATCAACTACTTCATGCACGAACATTGCTGAATCAAGAATTTGTCTAGATTTTATGAAGGTGCTTTGCTCTTTGCTGATGATCTGGTTAAGGACTCCTTTTAGTCTATTTGCTAGGACCCTAGCGATGGTTTTGTACACCCCTGATACTAGGCTGATGGGCCTGAAGTCTTCCACTCCTTTTTTAGGTATTTGGGAAATGATTGAGGCCCCAATAGACTGATGTGTTATACCGTTCTCGTAGAAATCCTCAAATAGCTTAACGTAGTCCCCTTCCATAAACTCCCACGATTCTCTAAAAAATTCACCGTTAAATCCATCTGGGTCAGGGGCTTTGTCCTTTGGCATCAAGGAGACTGCTTGTCTGATTTCTTCAAGAGGGCCTCTAGGCCCAAGCTGAGTTCTGGGTTCAGATTTGGGAAGGATAACCCTTCAAAGCACGGTCTGCAGCCTTCATCTTTATATAATTCGAGGAAATAGGATACAATGTTTTCAATTATCCCCTCCTTGTCCGAGGTGATTTCACCATTGACTTTCATTGAACTTATTCTATTAACTCTCCTTCTGTGAGATGCTATTGAGTGAAAGAATGCCAAATTAGAGTCTCCTTCCTTGAGCCATCTGTATCTAACTCTCTGTTTCGAAAATATGTTTTCTTTGTAAATGAGTTGGCTCAGAAGGTTTGAAGAGCATCTCCTATCCTGATTTTCCTCTGGGGCTAAAGTTTTGTCTTCTTCAACATGGTCAAGATAATCAATTTGGATGTTAAGCAATCTTTTTTGGGCTTCCTCTGTAGCCTTCTGTTGTCTGGCCCATTAGATAATTTTGCCTTTCAGCGATTTCAGTTTATTTGGGATTATTGATGTCCCTGGGCTACTAGGACAATGTATTTCATTCCACCAAGGTGCCAATTGTTGCTTGAATGAGTCATCTGCCAGCCATTTACTCTCGATTCTAAAGGGCTTCTTCCCCCACCGGCACGTATTTGTGTCCAAAAGTATTGGCCAGTGGTCGGAGACCACTTTACTCGTGACTTGTGCCATGGAGTCCCTATATAACCCTAGCCATTCAGGGATGGCCAGAAATCTGTCTAGTTTAGACAGGGTTGGTTGTTCTTGTTTGTTACTCCATGTGAATCTCTTCCATAATGTGGGGATTTCTACAAGGTTGAATTCATCTATGAAATCATTAAACTTCCTCATAGTCATTGTAATTGTTTGTGCTGAAGGCTTCTTCTCATTACAAAACCGAATGGCATTAAAATCTCCTGCCAAAATCCAAGGTCCATCCCACCTGCACATTAAATCCCCAAGCTCATCCCAGAATTGATTACGGCCATGGTAGGTGCTTGGGCCATAAATGCCCCCTAAATTCCATGTGTATTTTTTCACTTTATCTTTAATTCTTAACCCTAGGCAAAATGCACCTGGTTCGTAGTCTTCCACTTCAATAAGACTCGAGTCCCATAAGATTAGAATTCCACCAAATGTGCCACATGCATCAATAGACTTCCATTCAGGCTTATCAAAACACGCAATTTCATTGATGACTGCATTGGATACATTGGATAATTTAGTTTCTAGCAAAATTACAATGTTCAGCCCTTTTCCGTACAAAATGCTTTTCACGTTGGCTTTTTTAAACCCTCTTACACTCCAAGAAAGAAGCTTCATCAAAAAGTCCATGGTTCCTACGGACTCCACGACGGTTGGCTGCTCCCCTGCCTCTTGTTGCATTAACTTGATGGATTCTGGAAGCTGCAGCCATTCTTGCTAGTCGAAATTCTTCCATAATTTGTGCAACACACAAGATCAATCCCCAATCTTCATCAGATCAACAGCCAGCATTTGTTCCCATGCTCTCAATCCAGGATCGGACTGCTGGGTCCGAGGCTGAGGTGAGAGGGGCAAGTTCAGAGGGGTCATGCATGCTAGTCCGAGCTCTGTTCCTTTGGAAGTTCTGTGTAGGTCGGTGAAAGTTTCTTCCCAAAGGCTGAATCTGTTACGGCTGAGTTGGAGGCCGATTCTGCTGCTGCTGGGTTGGGGGCCATTCATAGTTCAACTCCATCTCTTCTTCGTATTGTTCATCATACTGCTCCCGTGGTGATTGGGGCGAAGGGATATCACATTCTATTTGTTCAGTCGTTCTGTTTTGATCATGATGCTTCTTTTTCTCAATCTCTCCTTTCTCTTCTTCCTCTTTTCTCTCTTTTTCCTTTTCTTCTCTCTTCTCTCCCTTTTTCTTTTTCTCTTTCTCTTTTCTCAGCTTTTCTTTTTCTTCTCTCCTTATCTTTTTCTTCTTTCGCTTTTCTCACTTTTTCTTCTTCTTTTGCAACATTAACTGTAATCACGGCCATCTCCATCTCTTTAAAATCAGTATCAACACTGGACACCTTGGTGAACACTTTGCTGCTTGAGATCTCTATAGTATTGGCTTGATGCAAACTGTCTCCTCATCACCCTTTTCATTTCATCCCATGTTTCGATTGGGTGTTCCCCTTTCCTCCGCTTATTAATACAAAATTTATCCCACCACACAATAGCATAACCAGTAACCTTTGTAGCAGCAAGTCTTACCTTCTTGTTTTCGTAGTAGTTTTAACAATCAAAAATTAACTCCATCTTCTTTTCCCACTCGAGATAGGCTTCTGGATCACTCTTCCCTTGAAAAGCTTTGATACTTCCCAAGTTGTTATTTTCATGGTTCCTAACTTCTCGATCACTTCCATGACTTTTATGGCTATTGATTGACAAACTATCAAACTCATTAGCTAAACCATCCCTTTCATAATCATCGATTTCTCCCACTTCTCTCCTATGCACCAGGTTTCTTCTATGAACATTAGCAGCAGATTGAGGTTGCCCATGTTGAGCTCTATCTTTAGCTCTATCAAACCTCTCACGAGCATACTCAAACTCTTCCCTAATCATCTATTTTATCTCCTTCATTAATACTTGTAATGGCAAATTCGGAATAGAAGATTGTTGACCCTCTTCGTTTGCACTTTTTCCTTAACTGTTAGACATGTCTTACACCTGCCAAAGATGGTTAGAAATAGACAAAGAAATGTGCATATGCTCCTCTTAATTTTCTTTCATATTCTCACTTAAATTTTCTCTCAAATTGGCTCTCACCTATTTTTGGTGTTGCAACTAGTGTCCTTCTTTGAGTTCTTTCAAAACAAATTGAACACCAATCAAAGGGTTCAAATTGCAATTCAATGACCCAAAACAAACAAAAACCAAGGAAAAGAGCAGATTTCAGCAAGACAAACTCAGAAACAAGTAAATTAGCGAATAAGACTAGAAACAAGTAAATTTAGCTAGATAAGACCAGAAACAAATGAATTTGGCTAGGTAATACTGGAAACAAGTAAAAACATGAATTGAGCAAGATGAGACCAAAAACAAGGGAATTTGGCTAGATAAGACAAGAAACAAGAGAAATAGTTTGTGGATTACAAAATGAAACTGTACTATTAGGTCAATGAATTTCCTCATGGTAGTAGTAATTGTTTGGGATGGGGTTTTTTTCTCATTTCTAAAGCAAATAGCATTAAAGTCAACGGCCAATAACCAGGGTCTGCTCCATCTGCATGTCAAATCCCCTAATCCTCACATCAGATCCCCTAATCCTCTATTTGCTCCCTTGGTGACTGCGGGGGAGATGGGAAAGGTGGAAACTGTGGAGGTGGAGGAGGGTGTCGACTCAGTGGCCTGCGTCTATCTGACGAAGCCGTATCTTGCCTTTCCCTTTCGGTGGAGTAAGCTGGTGGAAAGCGGGAGACTCCTGGGTAGTGAGACGTGGATGGATGGTGGGTTCGGCGGTGATAGGTGCGGAGCGGCGCCATTGTTTGCAGCAGAGGGGTCGAAGTGTTCTAGCGTTCACTTTTAATGTCTTCTTCCCTCCGAGAAAGGGGGTTAAGTAGGTAAAGCAAGCTGCATCAATTAATGAGGGATGACGTAAAGTCTCCTCTCCTTCTTCATTCATAGTAGTAGACTGATGGGTAAAGAGTGCTTCAAATCTATTTTGCATAGGAATGGGGTTGAGCGTATCCTGCCTTGGCTGCACCATTACCCCATCTCCCGCTTCTTGTCTTTCTTCCTGTCTCGCATAGTCCCAAGGGATGGGACTTTGCGTGTGAACTAGAGGGAAATTAAAATTTGAATGCTCAGCTAGGCTTACCTCTTCTCCCCTGTCAATGGTGCGATGTGCTATGATCTCCTCGTTTCCTTGTAAAGGTGGGCCAGCTTTGCCTGGACTCAATTGACCAAACGATATGCCGGTGGCATATTATTCGGGTTTTGAGTTGACTCGTGCAAAGGTGAGTTGACTCGTTCTTGTCCGAGCGAACTCAGTCTCTCCATTTCCGTCACGTTCTCCAGCTCCAATGTTTCTTCACCATGTTTCGGCATGCATATTAGGGTTATTGGGGAGTCGTTTACCCATAGCTTACATAAACCCCCTGATGGCCAGTTATTTTCGTCCTGGACCAGCCTGAGCACCACCTATATGGTCCCTCTCGAATTCGTCGCCTCATCTAATTTAATGAGTTTCCCGTAGTTGCTGAAAACTTTCATTAACCCGTCCTCTTTCCATAACTGCACAAGGATTCCATATACTCGGAGCCGGAACTTCCCTCTTGCTTGGTCCGAATTTTTCCAAAGCCTTATTCCTACCTCTCTTCTCGGCTTTATCTCATTCCATCTTTCCTTCACTTTTCTAGCTTCTTCTTCTGCTTGTCGGGCTGAGAATTCCGGCTAATAGTTTGGATTCAAGAGGGATTTCATCTTTTCTTTTACTCTTTTAGCTTCCGATGGAAGGATGTCTGACACGACAACCACCTTCTTCATTTCCTTTTCTCCCCGTAGCCAGATTGCTTCCATTTCTCAATTAGGCTCATCTTCCTTCCCATTTTCCTGGTTCGGGCCTGTTTCTGTCTTTGGCATAAGCTCTTTGTGCATGAGATCCGCTTCTTCGCTAAGTGTTCCCAGGATCTCTATAGCTTCCCACGCCTTCTTCCTTATGGAGAAACTTGGTTCGCTCACAGAAATTGCAGGTATGTGAAGCCTTGCAATGGTTTGAGCCTTGCAATGGTTTGTTCCCCTCTTTTATACATTATTTTGAAATAGGCTTCGGGTACTCTACGACTAAGAAGGAGATGCTTTGGTCTCTCAAGGTGAAGGTTTGAATGTCTCTCTTTGGGTTGCTGGAGCTGGAGTTGAAAATGGCTTTTATAAATTTCCAGCCTTCCATCATTACAGTCGCTGGTATGCAAATGAAGGATCGCCTTTCTCCTCGATTGGTGCTAATCTTTAGGCTTCGCTTTGCTGCTTGCCCGGTGGTATCAGCCCACTCGTCGAGGCAAAGGCTCCAGTCGTCGTCTCTTATTATTCTGGAGTTCGAAGGCGTGCTCTATCTTTTCTTCCTTCTGGTGACTAAATACCAGTCACTTTCCTCGTGATCTGGCTCCTCATTTCTCTGCCTCTTCCAACTCCGGTAAGTTTCCATCTCTTTCGTTGCAATTTTGTTGCTGATTTTCTCTTTCGCTTTGCATTTCTTTTCTATTTCTCTTGAGTTGTCTCCTTCAACTTGTCTCTGTGGGATTTCTCTATTTTCTTGATCTCTTGCTTCAATCTCTCCTGGGGACTGCATTTCTTCATGGATTTCACTCACTGCTGACTCACACAAGCGCCTTGGAAATTTCCAATGTCCCATTTTCGTTAGATGGAGCTCCAGCTAAAGTTTGCCGGAGATTGCCTCGCCATTGCCTTTGAGAGGCAAACTTTGAAATTTGTACTAAATAAATATTTCAACACTAAACTCCTCCTGTACAAAAAATTCTCTTAAGATTTTCACAATTTTATCTTTTCACTACTGTCAGCAACTTCTTTGCATTGTCTCGCTGATTTCTATTAAAGGCACTACAACTCACTGAGTCAGCCATGACTCAACCGAGTCAACTTGGAGGTACAGAGACCCAAGTTATCTTAATTCTGAGTTGTAAAACCATGTGTTAAACAGAGGCATCAATTTTCTGTTTTAAAGAAATACTAACCATTAAATCCCTTTATTTGTTTGCAAATAGTTGTTCTATGTTTGTACAGAAACATTAATATTTACTCAAATAATCTGACATAATTTTTACCATATAACCCACAATGATGTGCAAACAATGGCCTCTCAAGAGATTCGAAACACTAATTTCTTACTTCAGTCATTCAGATAACACTGTTTTGAAGATACTGATTGATTAGATGATTAAGATTTCTCAGTTGGTTAAAATTTATCTAAGCTAAACTAGCATTCTGTCAAGTCATTGCCACATGATAATCAGATTCAAAGGTCTGCATACTGCGTCCACAAACTAAACGTCTAAAAGTACCCTGCCCACAAATACAGGGAAAAAGATGCTTCACAAATTTTTTTTCCAAAACTAAATGAAAAACAACTATAAGTCGTTATAATCGCCTTGTAAGTCAAATTGAAGCAGCCTTGGCCCTTACTGACCTCAACAGACTTCTCCACAAGAGCCTCAGTCATCATTTCCATTACAAGTGGTTCCACATCCTGTAATAATTTGCCTCCCTGATTGATGCTATGCTTTACTAGATCAAGTACTTCAGTACCACAAGGAGCAAGAAGCTCAAGAACACAGTCCAAGTAATTGCCATTAATCTCAGAAACCAGGCAACCTAGATCATGCATTACCTGCAATGTGTATTAGTAATCCGAAAACCAAAAAGATAAGGAGTCAGATATGATTTATTCAGTATTCAACTTTGTTTAGCACACGCAAACTGACAGATCATAAAATAGACACCAACTTTAGATGAGCACAATGATGAGTTTCAATTTATTTCTATCATGCAGCCTCTAAGTGTCAAAACAAGGATCTTCACAAGATGTAACTTGACTCGTAACAGAACTTCCATATGCAAGTTTAGCTTATTCATTACATCAGATCCATATGAAACCAAGAGGCCTGTGGTGTGAGTCTCACCAACGCCACATGTCCATTTCACTTTGTTTATCTAATTTTGCAAATTATTCCAGAGAACAAAAGGTTTTCCTACAGAAGATGATGACATAGAAGTAACATGAACAGACCACAAGTAATAAAACAAAGGCCAGCAGTCAGAAGATGCAACCACTCAGTAAGTTCTTCTTTATCAAATCCAACAGGAATTTTTTTTTTTTTGAAAGGGTGAAACTTTTTGTTAATAGTAATAAACTAGTATTACAGTAGTGTTACAAGGCCGAGGCCCTTTCTGTGTCTACAATAATTCTGTCAGGGAGTAACCCACTGACAAAACCTCTCTGCTGATCCCAGTCCAACAGGAAATTCAAACATGACTTTGCATAAGGCAATGGCCAGTGAACTTAACTGTTGCAGAAAATCTCCACAAATAATCTTCAAACACTCCTCATTCAACCCCAAATGTCCAGCATTACAGCCCCATCAAGCATAATATTCAATAAGCAACAACAAGAGTAAGAACTTAATACTCACATAAACAAAATCCTCTGGACTAGCAGCTGCAGCCCAATCAGATACTGACCCAGCACTGCCTGCTTTGCGAGCAGCACAGCCAGAAGATAACCATGCTGAATACCTGTAAAATTTCACGAAATGCTGTTATGAGGGGATTATAATTAGTAAAACTTGAAAAATATCAGTAAATCAGCCCAAAGCCCCCTAATCATTTCCTTGAAATAAGCTGTAAAGATAAACGCAGGAACTTGTCCGAGCAAGAGAAAAGTAGCACATCCTCCTTCCAGCAGGAGTACAAACTCTCCAAAAGTGAGATACTTTGCTTCAGTGTTAGTCCTCCACAATATCCTTTACTATCAGAAGTTGAATTTTGAACTTCAATAACTGTAGTCTCGGTAAGTGCAGAATCCAAAGACCCAGCAATCTCCTGAAATCTGAAGTAATTACATCAGTTGAAAAATTCTATTCAACTGATTCATAAAAGCCAGTATTCCTCAGTTGATATTATTAAACAACAACCTCTTCAAGGTACCTCAGAGTGAAATAGACTCCAACATTCCACAGTTTCATGAATTCACTGTATACAGACTCGTTACGAAATTTGGCAACAGCAGATTTGGACGGACAGAAGCCTTGCATGACAGCAGGAAATTATAAACTAAAAGAAAATAGTGTACTGCTCAGACTTCACCTAAAAAAAGTGCTGTCAGAAAGGATTTCTTTCTAATGAAGAACTACTTTCAGCTTTACCTTCTAGATAAGACAAAAATTCCAGGCTGGATTTGTAGTTCTTCAGGAACAGACCTGGTTTCCCAGGAGATAATGCCCCTGGTTTCCCCTTTTGGATAGCCATGAGGACCTCTTTAAGGATTGAATTTGCCAAAAAGTCGAAAACATGTAAACCGGAATTTGCTGGTATTCACAAAGAGAAAAAAGAAAAAAGAGATGTTCATAAGTATTACATTCACATAGTTGAATGTCAAAAAAAGAAAAAAAAAAAAAACAACAACCCACAAGATGAAGAAATTTCCAATAAGAATCTGCAGTCCTTCTCAATTGATTGCATAATTAGTTGATAGTCTAGCGCAAGTTCATCAATAGTAGACCCAGCAACCACCTGTGAAAAACTGCTGGGAACAATAATCTGCTGAACCTTCGGGGACACAACAGTTGAACGGAAAATTTCCTCAGCACCTGAAGTGCTATCAATTGCTGCATAGGCACGTAAACAGTTGTAAATAGCACTTGCATCCCTGTGCTCTAAGCCTGCGGTAAAACAATTTCCTAAGCTGCCATCCAGTACCAAACTGGCACGCTTAATTCGTGCATCCATATTTTTTATGAACGGAAGATCCTGTACACCCATCAAAAGATGTGTATCTATCAGAGCATAATTTTTTATTTCAATTATATAATCCCAAGTCCTCCTTTCTCGATGCTGATTAAACAGCCTGTTTTCTTTTTTATTTGAAGAAAAAGACTTCTTTTGCAGCTGGGAACACATATTAACAAACTCCTCATGTGTCCATTCAACCAAACACCATATACAGCAATAGTTATGGTCGGCAAAGCAAGGGAAACAAGGCATCCAAGAAAAACACTCAAGTTAAGATCAAACTTTCTGTATTAGATGGTAAGAGTATGCAATCATCCTATTAACAAACTCCTCATGTGTCCAAACAACCAAACACCACATACAGCAATAGTTATGGTCGGCAAAGCAAGGGAAACAAGGCATCCAAGAAAAACACTCAAGTTAAGATCAAACTTTCTGTATTAGATGGTAAGAGTATGCAATCATCCTATATATCCTAGGCAAGATCTAGCAAAGGATATAAATCAAAGTGCATAATGTCTGGAGAATGCAAGTACTTGGCATTTTTTACCACCATTTTCACACTTTCAATTGCATGTGTTATAAGATACTGTGCAACATATGTTGTCACAGGTTGCAGCTCTCTGTTACTTCTTGAAGGAGTGTTGCAAATTACAATTTTAGAATATATGCTGTTTAGTTTATATTATAGGAAAGTCTTTTCCTTTAGAAAGCTGAATACAATGGTTTACAGGTTGCAAGAAGATAGACATAATTTTCTCCTTCAAAAAAAGAAGATAGACATAATTTTGGGCAGGGAACAAGGGCCTCTAAGCTTTAATCCCTCCAACACTCTTCTACTGCAAATTCTACAATCTACAACACAATATTATAATTGAGCATTGAATCTTTATGAGCTGAACCATCACATTTCATATCAAGGGATACTGGGACTTCAGATATGTAACAAGCAACCAGGAATATAGACAAGATAACTCATGTCAATTTCAATGAATTGGACCTCTTTTTAACAAAATTTGCATCCCTTCATGCAGGTATTGTTTGTTGAGAAATCTGAGAATGTACCAAGGAAAAATACCAATCCATGTAAACATAAAACTTTCATGAGGAAGAGCTGAGGCAACCTGTCCATGTGCAATATAGAATTTTAATCGGTTCATTTCACTAGAGATTCTTTCTAAAACCATGCTTTGTGTCTCCCAAATGTTCATTCCATTTTCAGCAAGTTGTGATGAAAGACCATTGCTTAAAGAACTTTTCCCCACTGATGGTGCATCAGCACTTGACCAATCAATTGGCACATCGGGCAATTCACTCATAAGTTTTTCAACCTGCAAAGATAATTATATCCTAAGGTTAACACTATACCAAATGCATAACCACAAAACCTTCAGTTCATGTCCTATTACAGATGGTTCTGAGGTCATAAGTTATGTTTATCAGTACCTAAATTTTAAAAGTCAGATAGATCAAATCAGTCAATGAGAGCAGATTTGGTCATTCAAGGCTTTGACATAATGCAAAGAAACAACATGAAAGCAAAAAAGCACCATCCGTCCATTAATTAGGCTTTGAAAGGATCTAAAAATTTCCTTACGGCACAACTAAGATCTTGTTTCTCTATGTAGCACGAAGAAGGATCGATAAACTAAAACATTTCATTTGCTGAAAGAAAAATACGATAGCTGGAGATCTGTAACTGAAAAACGTATAATAAGATGAAAAAAAAGCTCCTAAACTCAAAAACTAGACCTCTAATGGGATGAATTTCCTTTAACAACAGAAAATAGACAATGTTCTACGCTTTCACTCATATATTAGAAAATCAACCAACAAATAGAATACACATATCTGAGAATAAGAGATGGAAGTATCAAACCAACAACTCGTCCAACACAGTTCCCGCTGAAAAATTAAGTAATTGGTGTTATCGCTGAAAACACCAATGTCACTAACAAAGACGAATTAAAAGAAAGGATGTCATTTCCTCTCGTCCGTGACAAAACTCAAATAATGCAAGTACGGGAGTGGGTAATTCTAACCTTTGACACCACATGAAAAGTATCAAGCAACAACTCTAAAGTCTCCCGCGCCTCCGAAGCCTCCGACCTCAGCTTCAACCCATTTTTCAACGCAGCAAGCGAGCTGTCCAAACTACCACGGAACTGGGCTATCTTCTCCCGCAGTTCCAACAAGGGAACCCGCATCCGAATCACCGCTCCATCCACATCAACGAGCTTCGTGCTAAGATTCACAAAATGGCTATACTCCCGGTTAATAAGTTCAACGAGCTCATTTTTAAGGGACGAAAAGTGAGATCTAAGCTCGGCTCTCAGATTGTCGAAGGGTACGAAGGATCGGAGTTCTGAAATGTAGGATTCAGGATCGAAATTAGGTTCGAGGAATGCTGACTTCTTAAACCAGAGAGGGTGTACATCGATTGGATCGCCGAAGAGATCAGTCGCAGGTCGAGGTGGGAGGAGATCCGCCATTTTGGGAGAAGTCGCTCCCCGTCGCTGTTGTCCGAGGCCGTATTATTCCAGCATCCTCCCAAGCAAGGTGATGCTCTGTCAATATGTAGCGGAGACGGTTGAGTGAGACGCAAGCTTCGAGCTGCACAGCTTGGACGGAGGACACGAGAAAGGATTAATGTTTTCTATAGAAGTTCAATCTTATACCCAAATATGAGTAGAGGGAAACATGCTTTCTAAGTCATCGGACGCAATTTCACACATACAAAAATATTATTTAAAAAAAATGGGTAATTAATTTTATAAAATACAAAAAAAAATTATTTCAGTACTGTCATATTTTTTCCATCCTTATGTAGTTGTCCTCTTGACAACCTAGTTGGCAATCCAGATAAGATTTTGGGTTTACACTAATATAAATTGGTCCACTAAAGAGAACAGAAATGTCCTAGCCAAGATATATCTTCCAAAGAGTGGAGCAAAATGTTGTTCGCCACGCCACCACACTCTCCTCTCTGCTTTTGAACAATTATACCCTCAAAGAAAAGAAGCAATTGAACAGGATATGCCTCCACCTCCTCCTACGATTCCTCATCATCTTCAAGATTCTTCTCATCTAAGTTGGAGCAAAGTGGCGGCAAGTCCTTGTGCTGCTGAGCCAGAAATTGATGAAGCATGGCCTACAGAAAAAGTTGAGAAAAGGAAAAGGGAATTGCAATTCGGGATTATAGTCAAGATTGATTGGAAGTTGGAGCAAATTGAGGCATTAGAAAACTGGATTCGAGATCGATGGGGCTTTAGTCTTTCACCAAAATCTCCTACTTGGGTGAAGGAAATGGCTCGTCATGGCGCAAGATGAGCGAATGAAGACTGTTCTGCTACAATGGAACAACACAGACACGATTCCTAGTTGGGAGACAAAGTGCTAGGAAACCACTGCTGTCACTGGGCCTCTTGTTGCATGGTTACAAATTTGGAGGGTGCCACCTGAGATGTAGGATTCTGAAATTTTGAAGATAGTAGCGGGGAGATTCGGTACCGTTGAGTGCCTCCATGAAAACACAGCCACAAACAGAAATCAGGTCTATGCAACTATACTCGTCAAGCCAAAGAGGTGGCCTTTATAGGAAATGTGGACTGAATTGAGTTATGATGGACAGTGCTATGCTATTCTGTTAAAGCCAGAAGAGTGTGCCTCATTTCCACATTGCCTCCAGGAAGAGAGATGAAGAAGATGAGTCAATGGATGACTCGGTTGAGTTACGTGACTTGGTTGATCTTCTTGAACAGGTTGATAATACGAGTGATGACAGGGTTGAGCTCTAGGTCAATCAGGTCAAAACACGAGTCAAGAGACTGCTGCTTACCAAGTTGAACAGCGTAATTCAGACCGCGTTGACTCAAACGATTTAAATCAAGCTAGTGGGTTTGTGCTATTCGGGCAATGGAGAGCACCAAGTCAGGCACTTCTACTACTTCCCCCACCTAACTCAATGCTAGCACATGACAAGGTGCAGCCTCCTACCGTGATGGTCCCAGTGGAGCCGCCGAACAAGGAAGCAACTCATTTCACTGGATTACAACAGATGCAGCCTCCTGCAGTGATGGTGGAGTTATAGAACAAAGACACTTTTTATTTCATTGATCCACATCAGCGGAAAGAGATTGTAAATGTTGAGGAGTGTAAGGATCTTCAACTTGTTATGTATCCTGAGTAGAGACATTAATGCCCCAATTCCCCTGCCTTCTTCTTCTTCCATTGTAACA
Organism: Aristolochia contorta; assembly: GCA_022405105.1. Lineage (NCBI taxonomy): Eukaryota > Viridiplantae > Streptophyta > Magnoliopsida > Piperales > Aristolochiaceae > Aristolochia > Aristolochia contorta. The sequence goes on along the minus strand of JAHZSQ010000050.1, from coordinate 435,691 downwards.
TTGTTCAAATCTTCAAAAATGACCCCCCAGACAAGTGTCCATAAAAATTTCTTATCATCACCATATTCGAGACATCCATCTCTCACTCCAATTAAAATCCATCATCCTAATTCGCCTACAACCGTTTGTTCCAAAAGGCAAATTTTCCCCCCACCTCGGCTCCCCCTCTTCTCTAGCGAAAAATCTCTTAAACTCTGTTCAAGGGTGACATGACCAAAATAATTGATGGTGATACAAAAGCTGGAAACCAAACAGAGGTGTCTAGTGGGAGACTTAGGGGATTTGCAATGAATTGTGATCCTCACGGTGATACTTCTGGGGTGGTTGCTATGCACAAGAATGAAGCACATATTAAATGGGTGGTTCGACTTAACATGGACAAGGACATGGGAAGGGTTTCTGAAGCAAATTATCAAGCCATGCTACGTATTGTATCCCAGCTAGATGAAATGGACTGAGTCAAAGAAGTAGAAAAGATGACTAGAATCCAAACCAGGGGCAAAGGTAAAGGCAAAGGAGTCACACAAACATCCAAAATAAAGAAGAAATGATTGTTGTAACTTGGAATATAAGAGGAGTTAGGAGTGATGGTAAACGTGTTGTCATTCGCAATTTAATTCAGCATTGTGGTGCTCAGATCATTATTTTTCGGGAAACAAAATTAAATCACATGTTTGACTACTATGTGAAAGTTTAGTGCATTTTAGTAGAACAAAATGTGAAGTAAAAAATCTCTTTGCAATTGCTGGTGGTATATTGTGTGTATGGAATCTCCACTATGTAGCTGTTCACAATATTTCTATTGCGAATATGTTATTGCTATGAATTTGACAAATCAATCTAATCGAAGGGGCTTTTGGGAGGAGCTTATGGGGATGTTGTCACAATGGAATGAGAAGAAACCTACTTCACAATTATTTACTACCACAATGAAAGGATTTACAGATTTCATTGGAGTATTAGAACTTGTGGACCTCCCTACATCTGGGAAGGCCTACACTTGGAGTAACTACAGAAATCTAGCCACCCTTTCAAGACTTGATAAATTCTTTTGTTCACCAGATTGGTTTGACATCTACCTGGATGTTTCTTGTAGAGTCCTTGGGAAGACAATATTTTATCATTGGCCGGTGCTACTTGATACTAAATCTGAAAATTTGGGGAGAGTACCTTTCGGATTTGAGAATCATTGGCTCTAGAGATGAGCAATTTGTTCCACAAATCAAAGTTTAGTAGGATGCTATTACTAATGATGGGCCACTTGGAGGAAGGTTCTTCAGAAAATTGGAAGTGCTGAAAGGTAAAATAAGTCACTAGTCCAAGCTCCAAAGATATGAACAGGAAGTTCAAAAGAAGGCCTTGATTTCTTAGATTTCCCAACTTGATAGTGCGGAGGAAATTAGAGATTTAACTGATGATGAGATTGCCATCTGAATCACAGCAACTACAAAATTTAATAACATCCTTCGTAAGGATGTCATGTCTTGGAGACAAAGATCAAGACACAAATGGTTGCTATAGTGTGACGAAAATACAAAGTACTTTCATGTTATGGCTTCAAACAGAAGACGAGTCAATAGAATCTGCTCTTTGATGGTGGATCGAGAGGTGTCTTCTAATAAGAAGGCAATCATTGCCAACATTATTGACCACTTCAAACATCTTTACACTTTGGATCACCCTATTAGGCCTCGCCTACCTGGTATTTGTAGTCAATGGTTTACAAGGGAGGAAGGCAATCATTGCCAACATTATTGACCACTTCAAACATCTTTACACTTTGGGTCACCCTATTAGGCCTCGCCTACCTGGTATTTGTAGTCAATGGTTTACACGGGAGCGAGCAAAGGAACTTGAGGCTCCTTTTATAGTAGAGGAGAATATTGATGCAGTCGGCATTCAATGCCAAAACATAAAGCTCCTGGACCGGATGGCTTCAACACTGTTCTTCAACTCATGTTGGGAGATCACGAGAGGATGTAATTTGGGCTTACTGGCAATGTTGTGGGAGCCACATTTATTATTTCTAAAGAAAAGATGTGTTGAGAGCATCATAGATTTCGACCTATCAGACTAGCTAGTAGCATGTACAAAGTGATAGCCCAAGTACTTGCTGGTTGTCTTCAAAAGATTATGAAACACATCATCAGTCCAAAGCAACATGCTTTTATTAACGAAAGAAATATTATGGATGCGGCAATGTGTACACAGGAGGTACTATACTTATGTTATCAGAGTAGAAAGCCACAAGTGGTCCTCAAGCTTGATTTTGAGAAGCTTTCGATAGAGTTCATGGGAGTACATTAAACATCTGATGCAACAAATTGGCTTTGACAAAAGGTGGAGAAAATGGATAATATCATGCATTTCTTCTGTTAGATACTAATTCAATCAGTGGTGGTTCTCATGGTTTTATAAAGCCAAGCAGAGGCTCCAGCAGGGGAACCCCATCTCTCCCATGTTATTCAACATTGCAAGGCGAAGGTTTAAGGCATCTCATGAATTTAGCCATGTCTCTTATCTACCTTTCTTTCTTGTGTTTTTAGATTCCTAAGGAAACAGATACATATCACCCTACATTGGTAGTTTCTTATCAATATTAAAAACCATGGTTGGGCCATATATTAAAATTGCTAACAATTGAGCATTTGATTTCACTTGTAAGTGATGCTTGGCTACATGTAGGAACTTTTAGAACACAAAAAACATAACTTGGGAGTGGATTAACCACCACAGAGTGGATAACAAGCCACTATAAATAACTCTTTTGTACTTGTCCATTTAGTTATGTAATTTAGACAAAGTAACAACTCACTAAATGAAAACACCTTTTTTGGCAGGGAACTAAGTTAATAGAGGAAATAAAACATAAATTGTATAAATTAATACAAAATTATTCACCCCTCCCCTCTAGTTTTGAAGCTTACAAATTTTTAAGTCTACAAGCTTACCAATTTAATTGGAATTATTCATGAACTTAGACAAGATAACAACTCTAGTTTGGAGTTCACAAAGTTCTTATCATAAAATGTAAGTGACTTTACAAAAATTTGATATGTAGTTCATTGATAAGGGGGAGCAGGAAGATTGAACCGTCGATGCAAATTTTTTATGTGCATGCATTAGATGCCTTAACACTGCGTTCTACGAGCAAATATGATTGTACTCTTAATTGTTCTTTTCATATTTACCTTTATTAAGATTGTCTGGATAATGTCAATGCTATTATGCCCTTTTTTTTTCAGGTACAATACCTTTAACTAGGTATCATATAAATGAGTGTAACAAATTTATATTTCATTAAATGGTCAAATTGTCATAATTAATAAACTCAATTGGAAGGAATTTTCTGCATATGGAAGCACTAAGTTGTTATCTAAGATTTGACATTACAATACCCATACAAGACTCAAGTAAAAACATTGTCATTGCATGTCGTATTTATACATAAAATGTAAGAATAAGAATTTGCAGTATTACAAATTGAAGAAGAGAATGCAAGGTTAAAGACGATAAAGATGGTTCAAAGGGAAAATGTCAACCTTACTAGTGTTTCAATATATATGTAAAGGATAAGAGAACCAACTAAAGTAGATAACCATTTTTGGAGCAATAAAATTCAATAGCACACCATTGCGTCCAGTTGGGTAGTTAATGTAACAAGAAAAAATTGATTTTAAATAACCTAAAGTGCTTGCAATTTGTTATACAAAAATGATATCTGGCATCTTATTATATTAGTTAATAGTAGAGTATGGTAATGTACTATTATCATATATAAAAATTATTTTTCCAATAATTTCTTAGTAAGGCACTAGTAAGATTTCACACAAATGGCCTTTTGATTGTTAGGACCCAAAAAAGGCTAAAATGCTTTATTTGGGATATAAGTTAAGTTTTGAACCTAAAAAACATGAAACCTGTAAAGAGATGGTAATTCCTGAAAGAATAATGCTAGTTGCACTTAGCCCACACACCTATCTCACACACTTGTTAATCTAAACCATTGATGCCTAGGGTTTATCCTCTAGAAAATAGGATTTTATAATAAAAATTTTTTAAGTGCTTAGATTAACATGTACGTCGGATAGTTGCGTCCACTAGGTGTGTCTAACATTACTCTTCCTGAAAACCTTTTCAATGGTCTTTATTAACCAAAGATGAAGTAGTAGCCAATGTATTACAGCCTGCGGATAAGAAAAATCAAACACATCATGAGGGAAAATGGGCTTTATTATTTTCACATGGTTTTCAAATAAGATACTAAAAAGGAGTAAAAGTAATGAATCAAGTGGAGGCTCTCTAAAGAGAGTAATACAAAAATTAAAATTATCTATTGAAGGGTGGGGTATATACATGAGATGCATGATGCACATGCAGTGTCAGGCATTTTTAATGTTTTTCTAAAGAGTGGTGATAAGAGTACTGCCAAATTTTACTATGAGGGTTTACAACTTGACGTGGCCTCCTCATTGGCAGTCCAGAATCTCCAGATAAGAGATAAAGTAGAAATTATCTTCCTATTATTTAGGTAAGCCGAAATCCTAGACCTTATTTGGACTACCAACTAGGTTGCCACCAAGACAGCCACATCAGGACGTAAAAACTCACACAAATACTCACAAGTATTGAAATCATTTTTCGTTTCTAAATGTACTTGCTTGAACTTAGGAGCCATGTAGTAAATATTCAAACGGCTGAGATCTTCTTGGGGTATGGGTGGTGGGGCTCAAGGAAACACGACTATGGGGAGAGAATATTAGGTCAAGGATGTGACATAACACAAGGATAGGGGAAGGATCAGGGGAAGGATCAGGGGAAGGATCAGGGGAAGGATCAGGGGAAGGATCAGGGGAAGGATCAGGGGAAGGATCAGGGGAAGGATCAGGGGAAGGATCAGGGGAAGGATCAGGGGAAGGATCAGGGGAAGGATCGGGGAAGGATCGGGGAAGGAAGGATCGGGGAAGGATCGGGGAAGGATCGGGGATGGGGATTTGGGAAGGATTTGGGGAAGGATCGGGGAAGGGTCGGGGAAGGGTCGGGGAAGGGTCGGGAAGGGTGGGGAAGGGTCGGGGGAGGGTCGGGGGGTCGGGAAGGGCGGGAAGGGTCAGGAAGGGTCGGGGAAGGGTCGGGGGAAGGGTCGGGGAAGGGTCGGGGGAAGGGTCGGGGAAGGGTCGGGAAGGGTCAGGGAAGGGTCGGGGAAGGGTCGGGAAGGGTGGGGGTCAGGGGCTGGGGAAGGGTCGGGGAAGGGGGGAAGGGTCGGGAAGGGTCGGGGAAGGGTGGGAAGGGTCGGGGGGAAGGGTGGGGAAGGGTGGGAAGGATCTGGGGAAGGGTCGGGAAGGGTCGGGAAGGTCGGGGAAGGGTCTGGGAAGGGTCAGGATCGGGAAGGGTCGGGGGAGGGTGGGAAGGGGTCGGGAAGGATCGGGGGAGGGAAGGGTGGGAAGGGTCGGGAAGGATCGGGGAAGGGTGGGAAGGATCGGGGGAAGGATCGGGGGAAGGATCGGGGGGAAGGAAGGGTCAGGGAAGGATGGGGAAGGGTCGGGAAGGATGGGGGAAGGGGAAGGGGGAAGGATCGGGGGGAAGGAAGGGTCGGGGAAGGATCGGGAAGGGTGGGGAAGGGGGGAAGGGTCGGGAAGGGTCGGGGAAGGGTCGGAAGGAAGGAAGGGTCGGGGAAGGATCAGGGGGAAGGATGGGGGAAGGATCGGGAAGGATCGGGGGAAGGATCTGGGGGGAGGATCGGGATCGGGGAAGGATCGGGGGAAGGATGGGGAAGGATGGGAAGGAAGGATCGAAAGAAGGATCGGGGGGAAGGATCAGGGGAAGGATCAGGGGAAGGATCAGGGGAAGGATCAGGGGAAGGATCAGGGGAAGGATCAGGGGAAGGATCAGGGGAGGATCCCAAAAGGCAAGTTCGTTTTGTATAGGGCTTTCTAAAGGGCGAGGGCAAGGGCAAATTGGAGAGAGAAAATCAAGACACAGGGAGGCGAGGTTTTAGCAGTTTTTCTTTTATCTTTTTATTATTCTTTTATTCTTTTATTTTCATCTCTTTAGACGTTTTTCTTTCAGCAGCAAACAAAGACTCTTCTCGCTCTCGTTCTCTCTCACCTTCCCGTTCTCGCTTCTTTGCATTCTGTTTTTCGCTCTTGTTTCTCTCTCCACGCGCGGATAAACCTCCTCACTGTCTCTCTACCTGCGGAACCGTTCCTTCTCCTTCTTAGAGCAAAAGCCCCTTTTCCTTGCTTTCTGACTTTCAGCAATTCGGTCTCTCTTTATTCGTTGAGGCTTCCCACCCCAGGGTTTTGTTTACCTATCAAACTTTTCGGCATTGCGGAACTGATTGTCTGTGAATCCAACTTTTAGGGTTTCTTCGGTGGATCTTTGGCTGAGGAACCTCTTGGTTTCCCTTTAGTTTATCGCTATTTTATTCTACTCGTTCCTCATAAAGCTTTCTAGTCGGTTTGCAAGGTTGTTTTTTCTCTTCTAGCGATTCTTTTTTCCTTCCAGTGTTGTTCTTTTTGGGGTTCTAGGGTTATTTGGTTTATCCATCGTAATTTCCTTTTTAGGGTTTGGGGTTCTTTTTTTTTTTTTTATTTTTAATTTTTTTTTTCTTTTGGCATGGTCTCAGTCAGAATGATTTTCCTATCACACTGGTCAGTGTCAGGCGGTTAGGGTTTTTTTTCTTCTTCTTCTAGTTGCACTCGTGGTTGGGAGTGCGTCCAAGGATGAGGGTCTTGTAGGCGGCTTAGTCGTGTATTGCAAATCCTTTCTCTTTAGCGATGGAGGGCTAGAAAAAGAAATTTTAATCTCTGGTTGTTTGGTTTAGTCTCCCATCTGATTGCTTATTCTCCATTGCCTATTATTTGCTTTTCTGGGATTTATTCCATTGCATTGATTTGAGGGTGGAAGCCGGCTTGCCCTTCTTATAGAAGCCATCTATTGATTTAATTCCGTGGGATTTGATACTGTACAGCAGAAAATCATATTTTTTGGTTTTTGAGGCGGTTTGAAATTTTGGACATTTGTATAGTGCCGCCTAATCTTTTGGGTTTTGGTTGTTTCGGTCCTGGAAGAAACCGCAGCACCAGGGATACTGAGTAGGGTTTGGAATTAGTAACACGAGATGATGATTTTTAGAGAGGAATAAGGAATTAAATTGTACAGCAAGTAGTAGCTTAGTCATATTCCTTCAAGAGGGGTATTTATTTTAAATCAGTGAGCATATTTCTTTTCTATAATGGTCTTTAATCGTGATGGAAAGAAGTGAGCCTGCTTTAGTGCCAGAATGGTTGAAGGGGTCCAGTGGAGGCATTACAGGCAGTGGGAGTTCTCTCCACCATTTTGCATCTTCCTTGCAATCAGGTAATCTTGTCACTCTGCGTATCCATTATTTATTAAGTTTTTGATACCTTCAAATCTTATCTTTTTGAAGTAAATTTGATTAAATTTTTTTGCTAATGTTTAGTAAATTCAATTATTTTTCTGATATCACTGAGATTTTTTTTTTTCACATGTTTTCTCAACTAATAATCTATGATGTATTTCCTGATATAGATGACCTTCACACCCAACTTTCCACAAGGAACAGATTGTCTGTTAGTTCTGATCATGATACTACTCGTTCATCTGGTTTTTCGGATAGAATCTCCTCGTCTCACTTCCGTAGGAGTTCTAGTAGCAATGGTTCTGCAATGCGGGACAAGGATTCCACATCATATACACGGTCATACAGTAGTTTTGGTAGAATCCATCGCGATAGGGACTGGGAGAAGGACCTTGAGAAAGAGTTTTTACAGTTGGGGGATCAACATGACTTCTCTGATTCTTTTACACTTCTTACTAATAGGATGGAAAAGGATACTTTGAGACGTTCACGATCTATGGTATCAGGAAAACAGGGTGATATGTGGCCTAGAAAATCTGGGAATGACACAAATAATGGGCTTTCTGTTGGAACGAGTAGCAGCAGTATTGTAACTCCTATCCATAAATCTACATTTGAAAGGGATTTTCCATCCCTTGGAACTGAGGAAAAGGCAGCAGTTGTGGAGGTCGGGAGAGTCTCCTCTCCTGGTTTAACTGCAGCTTCTCAAAGCCTTCCAATGAGTAGTTCAACAGTTATTGGGGGAGATGGATGGACTTCAGCTTTGGTAGAAGTGCCTGCTATAATTGGAGGAAGCTCTATTTTGTCACCGATCCCACCGTCTGTTCCTGTAAGTTCTGCAAATACACCTCTAACCACTAGCACAGGTCTTAATATGGCTGAAACACTGGCCCAGGCACCATCACGGGCTCGGACTGCACCACAGGTACTAGAAATTTCGTTTTTGGTTTTTTTTCTTCTATCTGAGTTGTGGTTTTATGCCTTACAAATTCTTCTTGGTTATGCAGTTATCTGTCGAGACCCAAAGGCTGGAGGAGTTGGCTCTCAAACAGTCTAGACAGTTGATACCTGTGACACCTTCGATGCCTAAGACCTCGGTGAGCAAACAACTATTTTCTTGAGCATTTTGATTGCTTATCTCATTCTGATGGGTATTAGAAGATTTATTTTTTCTTTAAGTAAGAAACCTTTCAATGCCTATGACCTTATCAAGGAACTACCATTTACTCTAATTTTTTGCTTACTTTTCATATTCTGATGTTTATTAAAAGGCCTGTAATTCTTTCTTTATTATTTAACACACCTTTGGCTGTCATTGCTTTGGTGAGATGCTTGCTTTTGCTGTGGTTATAAATTACAAAATTATCTTGTAACCCCATTTTGGTCTCGTGAAAGTGGTTTAATCATTAATCTGAATTTTGGCGAGAAATTTGAGGTGCCCCAGGAGTGGCTTTGATGTGCCATGTCTATTTCAATGGAAAGTAGCTCTTTTTTTTTCTTCCGGCTAGTTTCTTTCTATTCTTCAAAATCTTATTTTCTTTGTAATTTTAGAATAGCATCTCTAAAGCGAAGCAAATTGCATATATGAAAATGCTGAAGTTTGTCAACTACTGCAAGTTGGATTTTGTCTAGAGCAAAATGTGGGGTTTGCTGTGTAGCTTAACTCTAGAGCTTCTTGTACTACAACTTATTTCACTTTCATATGTCCTTCTATGCTTTATTCTTTTCTAGCCATCGTAGTGTCTAGTTAAGTTTAAAGGCTGGTTTACAGAATAAAGTGGGTTTATCTGTTTCTTGGTGGGATCACCTTTTCGTTTTTTTGCATGGCTTTGGTTTGTTAGTTCCGTTTTATTTCTGACACCAAGGATGTAGTAGTAATGTGCCAAAATAACTGGTCCATATTGTTTGTATATGTGGGTTGAACATATAGATATCTTCTGTATAACCAATTGTTTGTATATGTGGGTAGAACATATAGATATCTTCTGTATAACCAATTGTTTGTCATGGGAGCTTTAATGGGTTGTGTGGGTCTCCATGTTGTTTGTTTTAGTGATAGATTTATAATGCTGAACATTAATTGAGTTAACTCTTTATTGATGGTCTTCCAGCTTACTTTTGCTTCAATAATGAAGCTACATATATTTAACATATTATGAGCTTAAGTTTGCTAGATATTGTGGCTTTTTTGGTTAAGAATGTTCAAAACGAACATTTAAAAATGAAATCAATGTTCTAGTCCGCTTTTGTAAAAAGAAAGGGTAATTATTTTTATTATCCTAACAATGAATGGGAGGTGAAAGGTTTTATCGGTACATGTGTCATGTCATATGGATATCTGATAGTTGATGTTCTTAGGATACTATTCTGTTAGGATCTAGTTTTGGTTTAACTGTTAATGAGAATGATAAGTTTGATGTTAGTGAAAATGAGCAGCAAGTTCACCCCTGTGCTGTCAAACCACAGAGAAGAAAGAGGAGCACGAGACACAGTGAATTGTTCACAATGCTGTATGGCTGGAATTCCTGACAATATGTAGAATTAGTACAAAAATGACAAGCTTGGCACCCTAGGTAGGTCACCACCTTTACCTAGTGAAATATTTAAAAAAGAAATATTTTTACAACTTATGCTACAGCTACAACTTATGCTACAGCTAAATAGTAAACCCATGTTACAACACTTCAATACTCCTCCCTCAAGTTGGGCTATACAGTCAAACAGGGTCATCTTACCACAAAGATTCTTGATAGTAGTAAACCCATGATGCAACCCATGTTCCTCACAACTTAGCAGTATGCCCATGTTACAATTTATGTTACAGATTGAATATGAATTGCAGTTGCTCGAGACCAATGTAAGTAATTCTTTCCATTAAATTTCTCTCCCGAAGTCATCTGGATGAGTCATCGTTCTCATTCTCAGGGACTGGATTAACTGAGATACCACCCAACCTCATTGTACTTCAGTTTAATTAGTGGAAGCAAGCAAATTATCCACAGCACTACGTGTATACTCAACTGGGAATATTGAACAACACACTAAGACATTTGCATTATCCACCAGAACTTAGAATCAAAATCAATGATAAAAAAAACCTCAGAATATGCCACGAATTTCAACTAGCAACTAGCAAGGTCCTCCAACCACAGTCACAGACTTATCGAAGTCTGAAAATTAATTTCTGCTCAACCGGAAGGATTCAGAGTCTATCCGAGTGAACCCTAGCACAGCAGCTCAAACTAAGCCTTCTTCTTTCCGTGACCTTACATAAAGATCACCCAGCAATCAACTCACCCAAAGCAACAGCAGAAGCACCAGTATTTGAAAGTCACAGAAACCAGAAACATGATAACAGAAGTTGAGTTACCTCTTGAATCCCAGTCTGCAGGTTTCGTGGTTCCAAAGTAAGAGAAATGTTCTATTCGATCCTTGCAACCAGCCTTGAACAATGCCATTGCCAGTAGAATTCACAAACACGCCAAAAACAGGACACACTTGTTGGTCAATTTGAAGCTAACTCGACTTTCCAATCTTCACAAGCACCTCCTCGAACTAGGAGATCTCTTCTCCTTCTTTGGCTTAAACTCTTATTCAGGAATTCTTGTCCTGCTCAGATACCATGAAAAGAAGCTGCAAGTTCTCCCGAGTACTATTAGTCGCAGAGAAGAAAGAATAACACAAGACAGTGAATTATTCACAAGATTGTGAGGCTCAAATTTGCTCACAACTTTCTTATATCAATTAGTACAAAAGTTACAAGTTTGCAACATAAGGTAGTGTGCCACCTACACAACGAAATAATAAAAAGTAAGAAATAGTGTTCAACTTAAGTTACAGCTAGTAACAATAAATCCATGTTACAGCACTTTAATAGTTAGTAGATCAATCCATGTTGCTACGTTTTTGTAAAAAAGTTTTGTTGCCTCTGAGAAACAATGTCTGACAACATTTTGATTCCTCAACATTATCTTTGCTTTTTGTTCTCACCTGTGGCGGAGAAGATTTCTTGTTGAGTTTGGTTTCTTACTGGTTTAAATTGATCCACATTGACCACTGTGAGTTAAGTTGATGGTTTTCCATTAGCATTCACAAGTTCTTTTCTCTGTAACTGCTTCTCTGTAGAACTGAGTCTTTTCCCTCTTGACTGTTGGATTAATAAGTGTTTTAGCCTTGTGATTTTATTGTATTCATTTCAGTTCTGTTTGTTCAAGTAGTTAGGTTCTTTTGTGATTTTTTTAAATTTCTTTTTCATTTTCATGCATCATGGCTGACAGCTTTCTTGTAAGATCTGCTTTTGTGAACCTTGCTGTATGTGTGTACTCTCTTTCCCTTGAAAAAAAATTTGACTAGGGAACTTATACATGAAGTCTTTTAAATGGGGAGGCTTATTTCTTTTAATAGGTATATGCTATTTGTTGATTAATAAAGTGTCAGAGAAAGATTATCTTTTGCAAATATAACTATAATACTATCATCCTATTGCTGAAAAGAAAATGGTGTGTCCATAGAGTAACAGTTCCAAGAAGTTCTTCTTACTTTTTTTTCTTAATTATTTATTTATTTTTTAATTTTGGGTGGACGCTGTGGTTGCTATTTAAATGTGATTTTTGGGTCTTCGAGATGGATGCAAAATCTGCCCAATATTTAAATTGCAAGTGGGTGTTGGTGTTTTGTGGTGGCTGTCCATTTTACCCTTTTTCATTTTCCCATACGCTGATTTCTAAATGGAACTGATACAGAATAAATTTTCTTACACACATGTAATTGGATAATTTTACTGTACCCGCTTGGTAAATGAAACCAGAACCCGGTTGGGATACAAAGAAAATGATGAGCAGGAGATGGTTCCTGCATTGTTAACAATTCAGCTACTTGGTTGATCGGGGATCTTTAACTGAGTAGAAGTAGGGAGAAACTGACTTCATGATGTTGCTGGTGGCCTGCCAGTGCTGGGAAGGGGGAGATGTGCCTTTGGATCACTGGCTTTTAGCTATTCATGAAGTCTCAAATGCAAACAATTTCTGCTTATTAATTGAGAATTTTCTTTGAGTATTGAAAAATTTATCCAGTTTTTACTACAAATCTGTACCTTTGAATGTTTGTAAGAGCAACAAAGCTTCATTCTTGATTTGGTTGATTTGTTAATGTTAATTTGCCTGATGTCACTGTAAGAATTTAATATTTGGATGTTTTCGAGAGTAACAATAGATTTTTTATTAAGACGATAGATATAACTTTCAAAAAAATTTAAGATGATTGATATATTTATAGCATTTTACGCTTCTTGGCATCCCAGGGTCTCTGCACTTGCAAATTTTTCAAAGTTAGCTTCTGGCTCTTAGATGTTACTATAATGGAATTACTTTGGCCAATTTTGTTACTACACTGATATGTAATGGACATTAGGGGTTCATGACATAGTCAATGATCTTTTGAAAGCAAATTAGTGGAAACTGTATGACTTGTTGATTAGCTTAAGTATAATTTCAGGTAAACGCTTCAGAAAAACCAAAGCCAAAAATGCCCAGAGCTGGTGAATTGTCTACTGCTGCAAAAGTTACTCAGCAGACATTTCAGCTTGTTAATCACACTCCCCGTGGGACAGCAAGATCAGATCTTCTCAAGCATTCCCAGTCGAGCAGTACTAAGCTTCTTGTACTCAAAAGCCGAGAGAAGAATGGTGTGTCTCCTGCTGCAGTTGCAAAAGAAGTCCCAGGCTCAGTTAATCCTGCTAGACTCTCTCTTGGTGTTGTTCCACCTGCCAGTCTCACTCCTCTGAAGAGTCCAAATGGTACACAGCTGAAGAAACAAAGCTCTGTCTCTGACAGAAGACCCCTATCTCAGGCTCAAAATCGTAATGATTTTTTCAATTCATTGAGGAAAAAAGTTTCTTCTGCAAACCCCAATCATTCATCTACTTCCTCTGATTCAAGCTCTTTTGTGTCGTCGAGCCTTTCTGAGAAGTCTGCGTTACGGATGCGGGACAGTTCATCATCTGTGCCTGTAGGAAAGAATGCCACAGGAGTCTCTTTAGGTTCTGAGGTGGACTGGGTGCCCACCGCGAATGGTGCTCATGTGGTTGGTAATTGTGATTCTTGTGAGGTATCTGAGACATTTCCTGCAGTTGATACAGAGAAGAACTTGAGTTCGGATGGTGTTATTTTCCCAGATGAAGAGGAGGCTGCCTTCTTGAAATCACTTGGATGGGAGGAAAATGGTGGAGAGGAAGAAGCTCTGACAGAGGAAGAGATTAAAGCTTTCTATGAAGAGGTAAACGTTTGTGAGCTTTTTTCTTTTATTCCATTTTATGCTGTAGTGTCTATGAAATGACCACCAAAATCAAAAGCATTAATTATTATATGAAGGCTAACCCATTTGTTTCAATTTTGAACGTTTTTCCAGTACATGAAGTTGAGGCCATCTGCTAAACTCTGTAAGGGGTTGCATCAGTTGAACAATGTCACTGTTGAGTCACACGGTGGTTTAGTCGGTACCTCAGTCCTGACCCCGTCAGATTCGGAAGCAGAGCTTGATACTATTACTAGCACTGTTTGAGAAGTTTGAAGCGGAAGAGAGGTTGAAGGTCTCGTGATCGAGGATTTTGCAGTTGAAGACTAATGGGAGTGGGTAGACCAAATCTCTACTGCATTGGAGAAATGTAAACCCGAGAGGGTGCTGGGGTTCTTTGTTCCCTAGTGGAAGGCAATAAGTAATATGCTTCAAGCTCTTGCGAAGTGACTCTACCTTGCCCAGCTCTGGTAGCTTTTCCATCTAGGTTCTTCTTGGGCGGGATAGGGTGTTTCTTTTTTCTCTACGGGGATGGGAAATTGCACAGATTGAAAAATCAGAGGTTTTTTCTTTTTTCTATTTTCTTTTCTTTTTTGTTTTATCTTTTTGATGCCCAATTCAAAAGAAGATTATGATGTTTTGAGTCCTTTAAAAGGAAATCCTTAGTTCAGTTTTGTTCTCACAATCGTGAAACTGTATGGAGAGTAGGAGATGCCAGTCTCTTAAAAATGATTGAAATGTACGGAGAGCGGTGGCAGTAGGGCCAGTCTCTTAAAAAGCAGCTAATGAAATCAACTGTGCTACAAATAAAATGCGAGATGTGGCCCAAAAGCCAATAGGGAAAATATTCTTGCTCGTTAGCGTTGAATAAAAAATACTAGCTGTACCTATGCATAGTTACTTACATGTTAATTTAAATTATTGATACTTAGGGTTTATTTGTTAGAATATAAGATTTTATAAATTAAAAATATATTTTTAATATTTTTAAGGGCTTAAATTAACATGTACAGCCAAATAGCATTACTCGCTTTAAATACAATGTCTCAATATTGTGATTTAGTTACCTTGGATCTCAAAAGCAGGGATGTAAACGGGAGCCGATTACCTGCTCCATCGTTCGTCCGATTACCGTTCTACCGTTTCAATAAATAAAATAATATTATCCGTTTACCGTTCTATCGTTTACCGTTCTACTGTTTAATAAATGGAACGGAAACGGAAATAACTCTTCCGAATCCGTTTTACCTGTTTACGGTTTAAGGGTAATATGGTAAATTTATATATTCATTCAGATTTAACAAAATTTTTTATTTTTCATATGTATAACCTTATTATCTTTCCAATAAGTTTTTTATCACTTATGATAAAAATTATTAGACTTGAAAAGTTTGGATATAATTTTTAATTATTTCATATTTTTTGTAATTATTGATTCATGGCCTTACAGATTATATATCATAATTCATAATTAGGATAGTACCTCTTAATATAATATTAAAAAATATTTCATTTTTTGCTTGCAAATATCAAATTTTTATAAAGATGTCAAATCTTTCTATAAATAAAACAATCGTTATACAAAAATAAATACATTATAATTCATAATTATATAATTTAAATAAATAAATTATATTTCATAATTAAATAATTGTACAAAGATAAACATAATAATAAAAAAATATACACACTATCATGTATTTATCAATTTCATTAAATATTTATTATAAATGACAACAATCAACATACAAAAGTAAAATTTAATAAAAATGTAAATTACTTATTAATTAAGTTATTATGTACAAATTCAATCTCCAAAGCTTAGCCCTTGCCCCTTGGACCCTTGGCCCTCTTTTAGGGAGTGAGATAATTTTCCTCTTATTTAAATTGGTTTAGGTTATTCCAAAATTTTGGTATTACACCTTAAAATTATAATTTATGTATAACCTATTAACCCTAATTCATAATAGGTTAGAAACTTATAAGTAACACTATTAAATTCATTACTAATTAATTATTCTCTAATTAGCTAATATTCTAATTTAAGTTTTCCCTCTCTAGTCTCTAGTCTCTAACTCTCTCGTCTCTCCCTAGTATGAGTAGTCTCCACTCGCCATACTCCGTACTCCTTAGTCCTTATACTAAGCATTAGAATTTAGTTTTTGAACTTTCCTAGGTAGTTCCTTCCCTATAGTTTATTATTCTAAATTTTTAATTTTATTTTTAATCTAATTACTTTCCTCCCTAATTGGCTAATATCTAAATTTCTAATTATACTTTTACTTAATTACTTCCCTTTCTAATGGGTTTTACTCTAAATTTCTGAATTTATATTTACCTTTAATTGACTAATTTAACTTAGCATATAATATAAGTATATAAGTAATAAGTGAGTGATAGAGTGATTGAGGGAGTGACGAGGGGTAAGAATGAGGAAGAAGGGGTGACAAGGAAGAAGGGGTGACAAGTGATAAGTATAAGGGACTAAGGGACTAGGGAGTGATAGAAGGACTAATTTACACAAGATGAAGGATAAATGGACCAAATCCGTATCCTTATCCTTCATTCCCTGATCTCTATGCTATTCAAATATTCAATATGTCATTATTCCTATGCTATTCCCTATGCCATTATTCCCTATGTCATTCCCTAAGGCTAAAACTGAAATGGTGGAATCAAACTTATGTTTACTCCTTGTTGACTTCTTCATCGACATCGTGGTAGTTCGACGAGTCTAGGAACCGGAACACCAACAATTCCACTCTCTTGGCCGAGGCATACCACGGAGCTCTTTGTGCCAGGTATTTGATCCTCTTCCTAGTTCATCCTTTGTTTATCTTTTTTTTCTATTTCCCTTTTTCTTTTTTTGCAGCTACAATTTTCTTTTCTCTTTGTAAGTGTTGAAACTTGGAAGAAAAAGTGTTATATGATTATATTACCTATTTTACTTGATATATATTTAGAATTTAATTTTCCTTAATTTTCAGTTTTTTTGTGTTTTTTTTATTTTTTAATAATTTTTTAAATTTTTTCTTAATTTACCCGTTTATTACCCGTTTTACCCGATTACCCGTCGGAAAAACGGGTAATAAACGGAAACGGAATAACCGGAAGTAACCGGGATACGGACAGTAAACGGGTAAGGGACCCTAAACGGTAAACGAAAAACCCTTACACGTACCGTTTATTACCCGTTTACATCCCTACTCAAAAGAGTTGGAGTTGAGTAATGCTAGCCGCAGCCGCACTACCTCATGTACTAGGATAAAATTAACTTGTCTGCCAGATAGGTATTGCAAAAGAAAAATGATATCAGTACTTCTTGATTTTACTTTGTGGTTTTATATTGTGACATGGCTGCATAGTTGGCGGTCTTGGTAAGAGAAAATCTAGGGTTTAGGGTTTACCCATAGAATAGGTAGATAATATTTTATTAAAAAAATAAAATCAGCAAAATTTTTTCTCCTACTTTATCACTTATCTGGACTGCAACTTGGAAGCCACATAGGATGTGAAGTCTTAGAAGTAAAAAGCCGTAGAGAGGTGTAGCTAGCATGTTCTAACTTTTTTTACTAGGTGGATACTGGTGTGGTTTAAGATGTGGAGCATGGGCCCCGCCAGTCATTTGTAGCATCCACATCAGCATGTACCCGAAGAAGTACCCCACGAGTACCCTGGGCAATACCCTTAGCATTACTCTTTTAAATACGCCTTGCAATTTTCACAAGGTTTTTATTTTATGCTTTTATCAATAACTACAATTATGATTAATGCAGTCTTTTTAACTATACCGAATTTTGTTACCGTAATACTTCTGAAAAAGGTGCCGTGTGGATGCCCATTCGTTTGAATACTTGTACTTTTTGTTGAGGAGAATTTTTCATTTTTTATTATAAAATTCTTTTATTTGTCATGCCCCGGGTTTACAAATAGAGCAATGCTATATGCACTTTCAAAGTGCTGGTCCTCAGCCACGTTCTGACGTGGATGGCATATGTGGCCATCCACGTTAGAGTCTGACGAAGCAAGCACTTTGAAAGTGTCAGTCCCCCCCAACCCTCAACTTTCCCCATTTTTCCTCCCGCCTGCGTCAAAATTCCCTCGTCTCTCTCCTACCCTCTTCTCTCCCGCAAAATCGTCTCGACGGCAAATCATGTTCTCTCCCGGTTTCTCTTCCTCCCGACGGCAAATATCTTCCTCCCGGCGGCTCCCAGCGGCGATTTCCTTCCTCCCGGTGGCGATTTCCTTCCTCCCGACGGCGATTTCCTTCCTCCCGGCGGTTTCTCTTCCTCCCGACGGCTTCTCTTCCTCCCGACGGCTTCTCTTCCTCCCGGCGGCTTCTCTTCCTCCCGGCGGCTTCTCTTCCTCCCGGCGCCTGCTCTTCCTCCCGGCGGGTTCTCTTCCCCTTGTCGCCATGTCTTGCTGTTTAGGTAGTCTCCTCTCTCTCCCGCACTTGTCTCCCTCATCTCTCCCCTTTTCTGTCTCCCTCATCTCTCCCACGTCTCCCTCATCTCTCCCTTTTCGTCTCCCTCATCTCTCCCGCACTCGTCTCCCTCATCTCTCTCGCACTCGTCTCCCTCATCTCTCCCTTTTCGTCTCCCTCATCTCTCCCTTTTCGTCTTCCTCATCTCTCCCTTTTCGTCTCCCTCATCTCTCCCTTTTCGTCTCCCTCATCTCTCCCTTTCGTCTCCCTCATCTCTCCCTTTCGTCTCCTCATCTCTCCCTTTTCGTCTCTCTCCTGCCGTCTTCTCTCCCGCACTCATCTCTCCCGCACTCATCTCTCCCGCACTCATCTCTCCCGCACTCATCTCTTCCGCACTCATCTCTTCCGGCACTCATCTCCCCCGCACTCATCTCTCTCGCCTTCGTCGATCGCCGGCGACGGTTCTGTCTCGGCGAAGGTTCTGTCCCGGCGGCGACGATTGGATTCCGGCGGCGACGAAGGTAATTTTTTTTTCTTTTATGTATTACATTAATTTTTCTATTGAAACAATATTTCAGTTATATTTTTTATTTGCACACTTTTTTTCCGCTGACATATGTTGTTTATTTTCCGTTCTTTCATTTCTTTTTTCTTTGTCGTTTGTTGATTCTTGTTATTTGTAAATCCAAATGTATTAGCTACAATAAAATTATTCTATTTAATGTTAAAGCATGAGAGCTTAATTAAGTCACAATTCTTTTTGAGATTGTTGTACTCTTTTTTATTTTTCTTGCAAATTGTGTTTAATTGTAGGGAATGGATAGTAGTTGTGTACGGGAAGTTATTTTGGATGACAGCATAGAAAAAATGAATGTTGAACCGATTGTTCATGATAAAAATTGTGAGGAAGGACCTCATCAACAAATTTTATCTCAAGAGGAAGAGGGAACCCCTCGATTAGGGTTGATTTTTAATACTTATGAAGATGTTAAAAAATTCTATGGTCTATATGCTCAACGGATTGGATTTGGTATAATGAAAAGGAGTTCCATCAATAGAGAAGATGGAACATGTGAAACGTTTACACTTGCATGTGATAAAGAAGGGAAGCCAAGAAGTAAAAGTAAAAATCCTTTACTTTCAAGACCATCAGCAAAAAAAAATTGTAAGGCCAAAATTATTGTAAGATTGCATGAAGATGGGTAATTTTATCTGAGCCATGTTCATCTTGATCATAACCGTGTAGTTAGCCCATCTAAGTCACGGTTTCACAAATCAAATAGAAGGTTGCCCAATCATGTAAAGAAGAATCTTGAATATAATGATGATGCAGGGGTGCGTACAAACAAGTCTGTTCAAGTATGGGCAAAAAGAATGGGAGGGTTTGATAAATTAAGTTTTTCAGAAAAAGAATGTAGAAATTATGTGGATAAAGTGAGACGGTTGAACCTTGGTGAGGGAGATGCTGAAGCTATTCATAATTATTTTGTTTAGATGCAAAGGAAGTATCCAAACTTCTTTTATGCGATTGATATTGACTCTGAGAGTCGATTGAGAAATGTGTTTTGGGCTGATTCAAGATCAAGAAGTGCATATCAATATTTTGGAGATGTAATATCTTTTGATACTACATATTTAACAAATAAATACGATATGCCATTTGCTCCTTTTGTTGGTGTTAACCATCATGGCCAATCAATACTTTTAGGTTGTGCATTGCTTGCAAATGAAAGTATAGAGACTTACACTTGGTTGTTTCGAACATTGCTTGATTGTATGTCAGGAATTCTCCCGAAAGCAATAATTACTGATCAATGTAAGTCTATACGTGCCGCCGTTGCCACCGTATTTCCAAATGCCCTTCATCGTTTGTGTTTGTGGCATATTATGAAAAAATTCCTCAAAAGTTGGGTAGTCTCAATGATTACAAATCCATTAAGAAGAAGTTAAAGTCAATCGTGTATCAATCATTGAGAATTTAAGAGTTTGAGCAAAACTGGTTGAAGATGATTGAGGAATACAAACTGGATGAAAATGAATGGTTGCGATCACTATATGAAATTTGGAGCAATTGGATTCCTGTTTATGTGAAAAACAATTTTTGGGCTGGATGTCTACTACTCAACGTAGTGAAAGTATGAATGCTTTTTTTGATGGGTATATTCATTCCAAGACCTCGTTAAAACAGTTTGTTGATAAATATGACTTTGCATTGCAAAGCAAATATGAGAAAGAAGCACAAGCAGATTTTTATTCATTGCATATGAGTCCACCGTTGATATCCAGATATCATATGGAGAAGCAGATGAGTGAGATTTACACATATGAAATCTTTAAGAAGTTTCAGGAGGAGATAAAGGCTTTATTATATTGTAATGCTTCTTTAGTGGAAAAGAATGGATTTGTTTCTACACTAGAAGTTTTCGAACATGTTATGAGAAAAGAAGGAAAAATTATTGAGCTAGTGAAGTATGCAGTCAGTTATGATGAAAAAGAACAAAATCTTTTGTGCAATATGTCGTTTATTTCAATATAAGGAGATTCTTTGCAGACATGCTTTAGCCGTGCTACGTTTTTTTGAGGTGTTTGAAATTCCACCTCACTATATTTTACCCCGTTGGAGAAAGGATTTTAAGCGTTTACATGCATTTGGCTTCTACTACTTCGGTAGTTGATAATTCTTTGGAACGGTCTGAAATCGTACATATGCATTGCATGGAGCTAGCAGACGTAACCCTGGAATTTGGTGATAGATATGATATGCCTTTGAAGTTAATAATTGATTTGGCTTTTAGAAGTAGTCAAGAAAATCATGCTACAACTCTAGGTGGCTTATGTGAAGTGGCATGTGCAACAAAACCTGAAGGAAAGATACTTAATCTAATCACAGTAAGAAGGAAAGGTAGACCACCTTCTAAGAGGAAGCAGTCAATAACGGAGATAATATGCACTAAACGAATTAAGAAGGTATATTACATTGATATATTTTTGTACCCTATTATTACTTAATTTTATTGTTTCGTTTCTTTAGTTAAGACCTTTAACATTGTATACGCAGGTTTCTCAAAGAAAAAACAAAAGAAATGATGGTATGAATGTGGAAAAACATGACACTCCATCAGGGACACAAGGGACACAAGGGACTACTGATTTGATTGCTGATACACAGGTTTCATTGATATTTCAGGTTTAACCAAGTCTTTCTTCATGGTGTGTTTTTTGTCAGAGAAGCATTTACAACTCAAGAAATTTAAAATTGGTGTCTGAATAACCTGATTTACTGTAGGAACAATCTTGGCAAACTGGGGCAACTCTAGCTTCTCAATCTTGACAAATCCAAATATGAAACTCCAAGGCTCTGAAGAAAAACTCTGACTGAAGAAGAAGAAGTCGCTCCACGTATGAAATCTTCTCTTCAAACTATGAAAGCACAACATAAGAAGAAGATGTTCTAATAAAAAAAATACTGCAGACAAATTGATTCAATAAAAAATAACAAAATAAATAAAAAAAAGGCATTACCTTAGACGGAGGATTCTTCCCCATCGCCAACAGGAGCAGCATCTCAGAAGAAGGGAGAGGGAAGGACCTAGAGGGAGGGGAGGGAGGTAGAGGGAGGGAGAGCCACGGGAGGGAGGGAGAGCCACGGGAGGGAGGGAGAGGGAGGGAGAGCCACGGGAGGGAGCGAGAGGGAGGGAGAGCCATGGGAGGGAGCGAGACGGAGAGAGAGCCGTGGGCGGGATCAAGACGGAGGAAGAGGGCTGGCGGGAGTGAGACGGAGGAAGAGGGCTGGCGGGAGTGAGACGGAGGGAGAGGGGTGGGGGAAAGTGACGCGGGTCAGTTTTGGATGCTGGTGCAGCATATTACGTAGATGGCCACATAAGCCATCCATGTAAGAATGTGGCCGAGGGCGAGCACTTTGAAATTGCACTTAGCATTACTCTTTTGAATTATAAATCTTTTCTTCCAATTTTGCTCAATGTTGCTTGAAATATTCCCCAACAACTTCCATGCATCAATTCCAACATGTTACTAAATAGCAAACTAAGCTCTTCCAAACGAGCAAGATCAAATATTAATGTATCTGAATTATAAAAATAATTCCGACACATCAAATTGTTTGCTGAATTAAGTGTATGTACTTCTTAAGAACTAATTTGTTTCCTCAATTAGTACGTTTTACCGTCAAAATTCACTTCAGTGTATGTACTAATCTATTGCCTTTGCCCAACCTTTGGATTTTGTATGCCTCTTGCCAACATGATTTTCATTCAGCTACTATAAAACTATGAGCCAAATAAACTATTGAGCAAATAGTTCAAAACTCTCTCAGATTTTAAATAATAAAAAGAAAAGAAAATTTTTTTGATGAGTAAGTTATATCAATGAAAAATGTTTGATTAGAGGAAATGCCGTACGAACCATATATGTACTGATATGATCAAAGAACTGGAATGACCTAGGAGGACAGTAGTTCGTAAAGGGAAAGAGATGGCTTTGGGTGAGAAGGAATTGAATGCCATGGTGGGAAGACCAATGGAGTGTTTGGGTTTCTAGGATATTAACACGGATGAGAATCTATTTTAACTGACAATAGCATAAACTTGGAATTGTGTAATTGGACAGGTAGATGTTAGAGTTTTTCTTTATTCCTCACACCTATTTATGATGTAATATGAAATCTTATATCCATGTCCTTGATCTCCTGTAAACTCTATGAAAATAGATTCAAACGGAAGTTTCTTTTGAAAGGAAAAAGTAAAGTAAAACCTAATTATACCTTCCAACACTCCTCCCTCATGAAAGAGAATTTAGCTTTTTACCGTTACAGAAAAATATCTTTCACCATCAAAGTATGAAAAAAGTACACATATTTGATCATTAAAAAAGTTGTGCTCTATGTGACTCCAGGAACTTCAACATTTCTGATTCCAATCTTCGACTTTCTTGTTCAAATCACTGTTACAAATTTCATTGTGTTCAATCCTCCCATTTTCTTTGATCCTCTAAAATCATTTTGTTTATCATTGTTGGTTAGGAAAGTATTTACTTCCACTTGCGTAATTCATAATTGTAGACATCTACTAAATACCTATTTCTTCTTCTTATAAACCTTTATCCTTAAAAACAAATGGTCCATCATACTCATGATTAGTAAAGGAACAAAAAGATACATCTCTAACCAAACGAAAACTCCATATACCAGTTAAAATAATCTAATTCTTACAAGGCACCACAATTTCAATGGACGCCTCAAAGCGTCCATAGCCCAAAAAATGTTGACGTCTCATTGTCAGAAAAATTAAGGCTTTTGACCGATTTAGATAGATTTTCCAATGTGGTTTGCATTGTTAGCAGTCAAACAATAAAACAAACTATAGCGTGGTTCTCTGTCAAATCAAGATTTTGAAATGATAGAACTCAAAAAAGAAAAAAAAAACTGTGAAAATCTGATCCTAATAAATCTGAATTTTGAGCATAGAATGCAGTCAGATACACTTTTGTAAGTCATACTTATTTTCTCACCAGTTACACGTGGAGAACTAACAAATGATCACATTTCACCCGGCGCATTCCCCCACTGTTATGTACTTAAAAGCCGAATCCATTGACACTTCCCCATTGAGGGGCCATGTTATTTAGAACAAGCAGATAACTCCTTCAATATTGAGGAATGTCCAGTTCTTGCAGAAAGAAACCGCACACGAGAAGCATCCACCCTCATGTGAAGCTAAGAGGAGTGTGAGAGGAGAGGCAAATTCTGTCGTCTCAAGAGAGATATGTACAACTCTATAAGCCTCCATCGGAAACAAATCAACAGATCCAGAGGGAAATCCTGAGTCCTAATAAAACAGGAAACAAAGTAACCTATCTAGTTGGTAGTTGTATTCATGTTTTCACTAATAAACCTCAGATCAGAAGGGCATTCTTCCTTGTTGATCGAAGTAGGCTCCTTTCTCCTTGTAGTAGTCATTTATCCAGCCTTTAATTAAATTAATTTCCACTCGTCTCTGCTCTGTCAACCAGTCGGGATCCTCATCCATTGTGGCACACAAATCTAAATGATGGGCACCTGAAAAGATGAAGCAAGATTTCAACCATTTCAACTGCATCAACAGAGCATCTCGTAGAAGAACCTAATTCAAAGGAAGTTCACTTGATCAGGAAGCTCACTTGTTATAATTATACTGCAGGTTTAATATAAACCATTTAAGATAAGCTTCATGTACAAAACATTATCACCGTAACTCATCTTTACATGTTTCACTAATCCGGTTCCCCCATTTCTTATACATTTCTTTGCAAGTGACTTGATAGAACAAAAGTGCAGCATCCCACTGCTCGCAAACAGTTACGATCAATTACAGCCACAAATTAGCATTTACTGTTGGAGATCTTAGAGGAACCAAACTATTATTCGACAACGGTAATCCGCAAGATTGTAAAGGAATTTTTATAGAGATTTGTAGATAGATTACTTAGTATAGACTGACTTTCAGTATAGGCATTAGCTGTAAACAGTAAAGAAAAGAAATTACCTAGTGCTGTAACATGTGCAATAATAGTTTCGGATACATTCTCGAGAACGCTGCAGCAGAAGCATGAGGAAAATATCAAAACCATGTTGACACTATGATGACAACATGATTGATTCCATGGATTCACAAGTCCATGGGTATAAGATTTCACAATCTAAGCTTACCCGCCACCACTCCATGGATCCAGCAGTCCATTTGAAAATATAATGTTACTGCCAAAAGCCCTCAATGATGTCTTAAAATCCTTTGCACGGATAACAGAGTCAACAAATTTATTGCATTGAGACACTAGCAGATACTAAAACAATGAAAGTTATAGTGATGCTATCTTACGTGGCCTCCAAATTCAGTGGTAATCCATTTAGGCCTAGGCTTGACACCAAACTGCTGAAGACATTCTTTTTCAACTGAAGTATAATCAAAATCATATGCTGGAAACATACTATGTTCACGGCTGCTGGACAAAGGCATCACCATTTCAGTGCAGGCCTGCACACAAAATGAAAGGCATGTCAAATTAAGATAATATGGATGCTGTATACAAGTTGTAATAAATTGACCACATATTCAAAGATCTTTTTCTATCAAGATACCTGCCAATCCCAACCACTCATTCCAAGTGGGTCATCACTCAAATCGAAGCAGGACATATCCCCGGTATAATTGTAATAAATGCTTACTCCTGCAAAAATACGATCCAGAATATTGGCCCCACTAGGAAGGCTGTCGATTTTCTGGCAAACCTGTATGGAAAATCTAAAATTAATAATTCAGGATGCTATAAATACGTAGCCATGAGATTCTCCAAGAGCACATCAGCTCTGACTCCTTTAAATACGAAAGAACCTCAAACACTTTTGTTACATAAACCATACCAGAATAGCTAAAGCCATACAAAACATAATTGGACGAGAAAAATTAAACAATGAGAAAGAAATTTATAGGAAATACATACTTAAGAAACGAATAGGAAATCCAAAATTACAAATAACAAATGTAAAATTTAGAAACTAATACAAAATGTACACATGAAAGACAGACAGGAAATGTAAAATTAAGAAACAAAAAGAACTTGTAATATAAGAAATAAATATGAAATGTGAAATTGGACACAAAAAAAAAGGAAACTAAATGTAAGATAGGAAAAGCAAATGCATGAGAACTAAGCCTCCCAGAACATGGAAAAAATTAGAAATTTGCAAGGAACATTTCACATTACAACAAGATGCATAGCTCTAGTTTTATGACAAATGATTTAAAGAGATACTTAATACAAAAGATATTGAATATAATTATAAAATATTAAAGTGCTGAATATTGATAGCAATTTCACTGAAACAAACAACTTATTACAAACAAAATTAATTTTCATCTTAATCTCTCATTTTCTAGAAATGTTTAAAATGATTATTTCTGACAACATTCACATACATATCTATTAATTTTTTTAAAAATTTTCTAAAATTATAAATATGTTCCCTGAAGTGTTCAAGTGGTTTCCCAGCAAATTTGGGCTAGGTTATCATATTTTTCCAGCAAAATTATATCCACCAAAATGGACTGTCTTACCCCTACTAACTGTTTCCTGCCACAATAACTGAAAGTATACCTTACTTCTCATACGCCACTTATATCTAAGCTTCAGGTATAATTAAATTCACAAAAACACCAACTTTTTTTTTTATCCCCATGGAGGACCAGATTGCCAGCGGCACCTTCTGGTGTTCTCACCAGCCTTTTCTCCTCTCCATCTCTCTCCTCTCAATCTTTTCCAATTAAACAATATCAAAATTTATGTTCCACAAACATTAACTGACCTCTTTTATTGGGTATGCTGGTAATGGCATAAGAAAGGCAGTAGCGTACGGATAATCCACCATAGCTAAGTAACTGTAAGCAGAACTTAACCAATCTGAGAGTTCTTCCGTATTATTGAGTTTCCTGTCATTGAGATGATTTTTCAAAGTCCAATAAAAAGGGAATTAGCAAATGAAATAGAGAAAAAAAAAGCATTTTAAAGGAGAATTAGGATTTTATTACTGCCACATTAATGAACTTCCAATTATTTGATCAGTGCCAAACATCATTTATATAAACTAATTAATAGCGGCCAAAAACTCTTACCGACACAAACGGAATTTATTGCTCAAAAATTTGAGTCCATTCTCTCTTCCACCTTCACCTTCAATAGCATCCCATGACTTTTTAATGGTGTCAAAGCAGCTCACACTTTCCCTCTGTTTTAGATTGGAGAAACTAAGACATGATTAATTCATTAGGTAATTCTAGAAAGACAACAGTTGGATTTAAGGGTGGAAGATGCAGACTCTGAAATCACTGGAGACTATATCGTAAAATGATTGATCCGACATGATATTTTCAAACTGGAGAATAGGAGCTGATGAGGCAAGAGCACCAATGGCAATATGGGGATACTTCAATCTCATCCATGCAGCTAACACTGTTACATCATCAGATCAAAAGATAGTAAGAAAATGAACCTCTTGAGAGGATAGATTGCAATTAGCCAACATTAAAGTAGAAAGATTGCACTAGAAAAAATAAAGCCACTCAGGGAGCATGGTCTAGAATAAAACTTTATGAACATATAATTGTAATGCTAGCAAGCCACTATGGTGCAAGACAAGGAAAGATATGTAGCTAACACCACCACTCATTTGCAGCACTTAGTGGATCCAATGTCTACGAAATGAGGGCTTCATACTGCATCCCATCAAGCAAAACAATGCGTGCATTGGTGGCCTGAAGTTTTCTTGTGGATCTCTCATGCATGCAGTTGAGAATTAATCTTCCCGGACATGTAAGACACTTCAATACTGAAGCGCTTTATGACACTATAAATACAGGACAAAACAGATTTTGCGTGAACCGTATAGCATCTAGACAAATTGAAGAGGTATGTAGAAGGAAGACCCTTACTTCCACCATAAGAACCACCAAATAAAACAACAGGACAGGCTTCTGCTGATAAATTCCTTTTCAAGTCAGTAAGCAGTGTGGCAAAGTCTGCGAGTGCTTGTTCTGCTGTAAGATACGATAGTGAGTCAGCACTCTTATATGCTGCATCTTTGCTGCCAAAGGGCATTGACTTCCCGTAGTAACGGTGCTGTAGAATTTATTAAAGCAACCAATCAAAACCAAAGTATAAAATCATCACCTAGTAGAATTCAGCTCAAATATTCACCATGCTGGACAAGTTTAAAATTTAACCCATTCAAAGATTTTGATTTCAAAATGCACTCATGAAGAGAGGAGGATTGGCCCCTCCACAGCGTATGGAACCCAAAAATTTGAATAACACTTCACTAAGCGAACTGGAATCATATTCTATTTGCCAGTTAAAAGGAACCACAAAAAAAAAATTCCCAAAAAAAAAATGAAGATTTACATTTCAGTGCTTGAAGAGTGCTCTTTACTGATTGTCACTGTTCGAATCTTCTCAAATTGTTCACTATTTCCTTTAATTAATACAATAGAGAATATCGGCTAGCATGCACTTTGTAAGTTGCTGCAACATATCGAAAGTGAGATGTAATTAAACAAACATCTTTACTGATGAAATTGAAAGTGCAGATGGAGGAACTCTGTCACAGATAAGGCCAGTAGGGGTCATTCAAAACTTCACATAATCAAATCAATTTATCCTAAGATTATCATGGAGCAATAGCGGATGGCTACTTTACAAGATACTAACGACGAATTCAAATACTTTAAAGATTTGCAAAATAGAAATAGGACAAGGAAACAAAAATTAAGAAATCGAACTCATGAAATGGGGAAAACTAATTTAACTCCAACCTCTGGGAAGACGACCATAGCGCCAAAGCGAGGAGCAATTTCCCAAACAAAACCCGTATTTTCGGCGAACCACTCGATGTCACCTTCGTTGCCACAGTAAAAGAAAATAGCACCCATCTGATCAGGGCCTGTCCAATGGTCCCTGTTAAAGAGATATCGTTGCTCAAAAGAGGATAAGTTCCTGAAGCTGAAGTGGTCGAGTGGTTGGGTGTAGTATCGAGCCTCATATCTGTAATTCTTGACAGATTTAGTAACTTCGGAATTCAGGTGAGCGAATTGGCTGAGAAAGCGAGGTTTTGAGTGGATGAATGAAGAAGAGGGAGCTGAGACGGTTGAGAAGAACAAAAGGAAGTACAGCCATGTCACTGCCATTTTTTATCCGTTGTTCAGTTCGTGACTGGATGAAGCAAGGGTTATTAAAAGAGTGCAGACGGAAACCGTTATTACCAACAAGATTCGATAAAAATGCGCCGGGTTTCCGCCGTGGTTGGGAAACCGAATCAGATCGTCGGGGGAAACAACTATCCTGCAACCTGAAATTTGTTAAGAGTAATGCAAAGCGTCCTTTCGTAATGTCCTTTGAGGACGTGTAAACCTGCCAAAAGCCCGATTTACAATTAAAAAAAAATAAAGATTTTCTTTCTTTTGACGAGGGTTAAAAGTTTATTTTATTAGGTAAATTATGAAAATATCCTATGGTGACATTGTTAATTGCTTTGTAATTAATAACCATTCTTTTTTTTCCTCCTCTTTGCTTCATTTTCAACTAAGAAGGTTGGAGACATATGTAGGTTTTTATCGGGCTTGATTATTTTCAAGTCAAGTAGTTCTTGAATTTGTTTAGCAAATTCATCTCGATCTATATGGGTTTGACCTTAACAACTGTTTTTGGGTCTATAAGTTTGATGGATGCTCTCATCCATTTCGAAGTGTAGCAAATCTTTTTTATCATCATCTTTTACTATTCCCCCCTCTGAAAATTGAATTTTTTCCTTAGAAATATTCACGGGTGGTGGAGGTGTAAGTTTAGAATGTTTTTTCATTGATTTTAGATAATCCGGGTGAGCATGTGAAAAGGCTCTTTTTACTTTTCCAATAATAATTCCTCCAGAATTATTATGAAGTATTATTCGATCAGTAAATTGAATGAAGGGTTCATATAACTAAAGGAAGTTATTTCCTAGAATGAAATCTAGGTTGCTTTGTTCTTGATAGACGGTTGTGATATGAAATATTTCCCCCTCTATCATTATGTCAAGATTTCTACAAACCTTGTCTAAGGTTATTGTTTCACCATTTGCTACTATAGCATGGATTGGATTGGGAGCATTTTCCCAAAATTTAGAAGGAATAACGTGTTTACTAGCTAAACACAGAGATGCTTCGTTATCAACATATAGGCAGAGATCAATCATTGGATATCCTTTGAATTTTAATCTTCCCAAAATATAGATGCTATTTGGGTTTGTCTTGTTAGTAGTTAACAAGTTGTTATCACTATCCCAAGGGATGATTTCTTCTGTTAGATTATGTTGAATTCTCTGAATGAGATTCTTCCTCATAATCTGATTCTTCAGAAAAGTTTTCTACAAGAATTTTTAAATTGTAGACTTCTCTTTCAAGGGTAAAAGGGTCTTCTATAGGTTCATAATCTGAATCTATTTTTTCTAAAAGTTTCACCTTATTAAACTTTTGTCTATTGGGACATTCGTTAGCATAATGTCCTTCTTCACTGCACATCCAACATCTGCAATTTTTCATCTTTTTAGGACAGAATTTTGCCTTGATGTCATCAGGCTTTTTCTTCCTAAAGTATTTATTAGGTTTGAATCTCCTAGTTTTCTTTTTCCAAGAATAATTCTTTTTCTTGACTTTTTTAGACTTCTTTCTCCTAGGTATCTTTTTACTGCTACAACCATAGTCAGTTTTTGTTGCTTTGGGACAGCAAGAGAAACTGAATTTTTTCATTCTCTTTTGTTCCTTTGTGCGAGTGCAAATATTTAGAATTTCTTATTTCCCAATTTTTTGTGCTAGACCTAAAGAGTACTTAGTGAAATTATCACTTTCATCTATAAATCTTTTTTCAGCTTTTTCACCTACAATAGGAATTTTTGCTAAATATTGGTAAAGGAGATAGGGGAACTCATTTTGAGGTAATTTGTATAGGTGAGTTTCATAGTCACATGTAAAATCATCTAAATAGCAAATATCGCAAAGCCTTAATCTGATAAGTCTTTTGCGAGATTTTTCTCGTTCTTTAAGAATTTCAATTTCCTTTTTCAGAGGTAAAATTGATTCCTAAAAACATAGTGTAGAGGGCATCTACAACAGTTGAGAGGGTGGTAATTCCATCAGTTACTCTCATTTCGGCCCATGAAGTATTTTTTATGAAGCTTTTGGCAACTCCTACAGATTTATGTTCCATGAGTAATAGAACAGATTCAGGATTTGCATAGGCATCTTTATTAGTTTGAATGATTAAACTAATTTGTGCAGTCCATCTTTTGATTAGCTGTTTTCTATTTGAAGAACAATCAAGGTTTAGAGTGAATAAACCACCAAATGTACTTTTTGTTTCACCAATAGATTTAGGTAAATCCGCATAAAATTGGTTTTTTCTTTGTCTTTTCTTGCGATCTTAAAATTCAGTATAAATTTCATCATCATCATCAGGATCAAAGATTCCTAATTTTGCCATTTTTTATAGGCTGAGTTAAGACTTCGTTTTCACTAGAGGAAGAAGCAGTTATTGCTAATTCTTTTGGTTCAGAGTCTTCTAGTTCTTTTATGGACTGGGTCATAAAAAGAGTTTCCATACCAAGAATTTTTTGAAGTTCTGGTTTTCGAGTTATTTCTAACTCTGCTACTTCGCTAGTTTTAGCGAGAAGTTTTATGACTTCATTCTTAGGGGAAGTTTTTTGTCCATCTATGAAGATGTCATCTTCTTCTAGGGCATGATCCCAGAAAAATGTTTCTAGTCTTTCACTAAAATTCATTTAGAAAAAGGCCAGACTATTGCATTAGGGTTTCCGGAGGAACCTAAATCTGTATCTCCTACTTCAAAGTTTGGAGGAGAGTATTTTCTAAGTCCTATTGAAGTTTCTAAGACTTTTTCTTTTTCTTTATTTTTGAAAGGAATTATGGTTTGAGAAGGGCTTTTTAATTCTTTTAAAAGCTCTTTAGTGCATGTGCACTCATCTATCTTTTCAAAGAGATTATTGATAATTTTCGCAGCAATGGTTTCTAAATTATCATTATTTTGAAGAGATGTTTCTTTTAACTAATCTATCATGTCAGTTAACGTACAAACACAATCAGATAAGTTTTTAATTAACTCTTTAATCTCATTAAGAGTCGTTTGTGCCATGATTATCCAACTAATTCTTTAATCCTTAAAGAATGGTTATCTATCCTACGAGAGAGATAAGTTTTTAATTAACTCTTTAATCTCATTAAGAGTCGTTTGTGCCATGATTATCCAACTAATTCTTT
Source organism: Aristolochia contorta (assembly GCA_022405105.1). Classification (NCBI taxonomy): domain Eukaryota; kingdom Viridiplantae; phylum Streptophyta; class Magnoliopsida; order Piperales; family Aristolochiaceae; genus Aristolochia; species Aristolochia contorta. The sequence goes on along the minus strand of JAHZSQ010000050.1, from coordinate 403,746 downwards.
AATCCTTAAAGAATGGTCATCTATCCTACGAGAGCTAGATACTAGCATATTATCTCTTTCTTCCTGAGTAAGAGATAATGAATTTCTTTGAATAGGGATATCCACAAGTTCATTATTCGGAGATCTTGATGTTGATCCGATTAATAAATTATTTCCTAAAACCTTAAGTGGTTGTTTTTCACTTAATTGAGGTTTTCTAGAAATGTCAAGCTCCACGAGTCTTGAATGGGTGAGAGTTCAGCAAAAGGTATTTCTTGAACTTTTCCAACTTCTGAGAAGACGTCGTCTATCTCAATGTATTCCCTGTTCTTATAGTCTATCGAATGATGACTAGAAGTAAGAGCGTATCCTACAAGGTAGGTTATGCTGAATACTTTGTTTCCTTCATTCATAAGATCAAACCTTTCAAACTTATGAATAAATGAAATAACTTGATCTAAGTTCTTTGAGTTTAGGGCTAATCCAAATTTTGGATATACGCTAAACATGAACCTTCCATACATTAGGTTTCCTTGTGCTGCTCCTAAGATACAGTCTTTTTTGTCATTAATTTGGTTATCAATTAATGCCATTTTTATGGGAGAGTTTATACCTTCTTTAAACTCTGCTTTTATAAGAACTTTTACAGCTCCTAAATGTAGGGTGTTAATTTTCTTTCTAATTTTACTGGGTATACAACTCAGTTTTTGATTAATCTCCTGACGGGTGATTAATGGTAAATACACTTGACCTGTAGTGTACTTAATGTCAATATGCATTTAATTTGTTGAGATACCGTAGTAAATCTCATTTTTCCTACGTGTGAGAAGGCTAAAAGCTTTATCTAACACATTAGGTATTTTAAAAATCGAATCTTTAGATAACTTTAATCTAGAAGACGCAATGTTTTCTATCTGATCTTGTTTTATCAAGATTGAAGCTTCAAATCCATTTTCACTTTCATTAAAAGGTACTTCGGATATTTCTGGAACAGATTCCAAAATTTCTTTATCTTTATAAGATTCAGAAGTCATTTCCTAAAATAGACATTTTTGGTGCATGCCGTTGTTCCAATAGGGGGTTTGTCGATGAAGACAGGCATTTCAGGACTCCCTGATATTTGAATATCCATAATAGGAGAGGGCATCCCAGTGTGGTTTCCAGGAATTGATATACCATTTATTCTTTTTCCACAAAGAATAATCAATTTAAAGAAATCATGTTTGTTTAACTTAAATAGTTACCTTTTCTAGTTGTTTTTGAAAATATTCCCGGTGTTCCTTATTAATTCCAAGGAATTTATGAATATTTTTCATAAACTTCACTAATAGGTTTATTATTATGAAGTTCATAACATTGGTGAAAATCTTCGCCTAGGAAATCTAAAACTTGTAAAGTTTTCTCAAGAGAGTTTTTACTATCTTGAACTGTTTTTAGTAATTTCCTAAGATTAGTTAGGTAAATCATTTTTAAACTAATAAGATAAATCTTTTAGTTTTCTTTAAAGTATACGCTAATAGAGTTGTTGTTTCTATTTAAATCGTATATTCTTTGGTATATTTCACAAAACTTATATTATAGCGAGATTCAAAAAATCTTCGTTGTTCATCTTCAGCTTTATATAGATCAAGAAGAGTTTTAGTCAACAAAGAAGAAGCATTTCTACTTTCTTTGATGATCGTTTTATATTCTTCAGCTAAAAGCATTTTAACAAGTTTAATTTTTTAACTTTTCTTTGTAAAACCTGAAATCAGTATCGTTATCTGTTTTCATGTTATAAATTCTTTCGTAAATTTCGTTGAAACTACGGTTAGAACAATTTTCAACGATAACTCTTTGATTTTTATTAGCGTGTTAAAGTGCTATCACAATTTTCTTTAATGTAAAATCTTTGGATTTTATAATTTTTATAGTTTTTCTATGGTTTTTAGAAAAATCATTGTTATGACCAGTTAAAGGGTTTAACTCGGCTTTGATACCAAGAAAATCTACAACCATACCAAGAAAATCTACAACCTATTCGGGTTGAGAATCAGATAAAGTAAAAGAACTTTCGCCGATAGATTTGTTTGGCCGATTCATTTGAGAAACAAGAAAACACATATCAAATAATTAATCAGCTTCAGTAGTTAGCGAAACATGAATGTTTTCAAGCTCTAAAAGTTTTTTCTGAGTGCCTTCAAAAATAGATCGGAGTTGATCCTTTTTTCTTTATTATTCCTAATTTTAGGAGTAATTTCATTTATTTTATGATCAAAATATGATTCTATAATTTCAATGGTTTTTTCACAATGGAAATTTTAATTTGATAAAAATAGAATTCTAGATAATCAACATAGATATGTTTCAGAATTAAACTTTAACATATGCATCTTCAAAGAATCAAAGAGAGATTGTCTAAGAACTCACCAGTATAGCCAATACAGGTACAATAATACGATGGAGCAAACAATTTGGTCCAGAGAAATAGAGTTCCTCTCAAAAGATTTTTGAAAAGAAAATATTTTATTGATGCAGTACGGGATTTTAAATCCTTTACGAAACAAGGATCTTAGGCAAAAGCCTAGAACTCCGAAGTGTTTTACTCACAATTCATAAAGGAAAATAAGGCCCAACACTCAAAATGAGCTTCGCTTATATAGCTGCGAAAAGCTCATACAATTATTGAAAGATGTGTCAATGATGACGCTTCATCTTGAATAAAGTAGAGGAATCTACTTTAACTTTCGGCACCACCTTTGTCGTTTCCGTTAGTGGAGGATGACGTGTTGAAGAGGTGGCTTCAGAAGTTTGTCGTGAAGCGTCAATGTCTTTTGTCAATACTTGTTGGCAAAGATGACAAGAATGGTCCTTCATCTTCTTTGCAACAGTTGGCAAATATTTATTTTAGTGGAGGGGTCCACTAAAATTTCTCCATGTTTGAAGATTTTTTCGAATCTGATGACATGGCTGATGTCAATCGAATTTTTCTTCAAAGCCTTTTTTGTATTAGAGTAAACTAATATGTGTGAATCAGCATAGTTAATTTTTATGCATGATTCGTCATTGAATTTAAGAATTTTTGAAATTAGAATGTTGAATTTCTCAATTCTTAAATTAGCAATTTGTTCCTGAGATAAAAGTTCTGAGTCTTGGCAAATAGTTGCCTTGTTCTGCAGATCGATCTTTGAGATGCCCATCTTTATCAGGTGATAAGGGGGTAGTCCTTGTCCTTTGGTCCTGTCTACAATTGTAGAGGTGAAGTGCAAATAGATAGGATTTGAAATGTCACTTTTGACAGACTTTTTCCGGAAGTTTTTAACTCCTTTGATCCCTGGTGGTAACTTAATAATTTCTTTTAAGTTATCACTGAGGTAGATATTTTTGACTAATCCATAGTCAAAGGCTTGCTTTACTAAATCAGGAGAAGCCCCTAGAAGAAAGTTGAAATAACTTATCTTTTCTCCATCTTCTGAATAGTAGAAGTCAGAGAGTACCAAGCTCGGTCCTGAAAAGCGTGCTTTGTATGCAAGTTCTATGAAATCTTGAAAATTTCCAAGAATTTTCTCTTCGTCCTGAGGGACAGAGGTTTCTTTTCTGTTGGGATGCGTCCCAGAGTCCTCAATTTTATAACTTTTCTCTCTCTTTTAATTACATCAGTAAATAAAATAGGAGTGGTTGCTTTTTTCAAAGCCCGAAGACCATATGAGTCATCGTTGTCAGACTTATGGAATAAGTCATTATACCATTGTGAGTGGTAATGAAAGTTTTACCTTTAGATTTTTCAACAGGAGATTGAATTCCTGTGGTACTGGGCCGTAATCCGGTAATTTCAGCTGGGGTTACAAGCTGACTAGTTCTAGAAGAATCTAGAAGGGGAGAAGTTTGTACTTCTTTCATACTTTTTGGCAAAGTATCAGCAATAACAGGATTTGGTTTGTCTTTACAATCAACCTGTGAAGACGGAATTGTTTCAGATTGTATTTTAACATTACTTTTAAGGCAAGGTTCTGAAATGACCTTTTGATCTTCTTCAAGGAGAGATCTTCAGCTTAATAGTCTGTAACTCTAATTCAAGAATTAGCTGTTGACGTTTAAGCCTACAAATTTCATCCATCTTTGACAATAGTCAAAGTAGTATGAAAAAGATTAATTTTAATCATGAGGTTTTACCCTCTTCACTCCGGTTGGAGCTTTTATCGCCTCTAAGTGGCGTCGTCCCTGCAGACATGTGCATATTCACGGGTTAAGGAATCTGCAAAAACATTTTTTATTCTAGAGATATGTTCAATATTGAATTGATATCTTGAGAACCACATTTGCCATTTAACAAGATGACTATGTTTATTGTTACCTTTTAAATTGATATTTAAAAAGTGGGTGAAGTTCTTATTATCTGTTCTAACAAGAAAACACACAGGAGTTAAATAAGCGAAAAACTTCTTAATTACTCGCATAACAGCTAGTAATTCTTTTTCATTGGTATGGTAATTTTTCTCGGCTCCTTTGAAAGATCCAGAAGTGTACCTGCAAATGAGTTCTTAGCCAGAACTGTTTTTAGCTTTGAGGATTCCTCTTCAAAATTCATCAGAAGCATTAGTTTCAGTAATGAAGAAATCTGCGGTTTCAGGATGATATAACTTTGGAAAAGAAGTTAAATTCTTTTTGATTTTTTATACATATCATGATTAGTCCAATTCCAGTGAACATAAGCTTTTAGCATAACCTGGAGAGGTTTTCTAATTTCTGCAAGTTTTGGAATATAACTTTCTCCATAGGTTAAAATTCCTAAAAACCTATGCAATTGTTTTTGTCTTCAATCCTATCAGGGAACTTGTGAATGTGTTCAAGGATATGAGGTTGAAGACAATGATTTCCTTGATCTATTTCTAGACCTAAGAAGTTTATCTTGATTTTGAAGAGTTGAGCTTTCTTCCTACTCTAGATAATACCCACAGATTCACATCTCTTTAGTATATTTGCAACGTGGATATAATGTTCACGTTCATTATTGTTGAAGACTAAAATGTCGTCAACGTAAACACAACAAAATCTTTCAAAATCTCTAAAAGCATTTTGCATATGTCTTTGAAAGCTAGATGGTGCTTGTTTTAAACCGAATGGAATGATTGTCTACTGGTAATATCCTTGAGGACATGTGAATGCAATGAGTAATTGTGATTCTTCGTCTAATAAAACCTGCAAAAAGCCGGATTTACAATCAAACGAACTAAAGATTTTCTTTCCCCTGATGAGGGTTAAAAGTTCATCTTTATTAAGTAGATTATGAGAATCTCATGTGGTGATATTGTTTATTTCTTTCCTCTACTTCTCTCTGCTTCATTTTCAACTAAGAAGGTTGGGGACATATGTGGGCTTTTACTGGGCTTGATTATTTTCAAGTCAAGTAGTTCTTGAATTTGTTTAGCAAATTCATCTCGATCTATTGGGCTGTAGATCATGGGTATGACCTTAATAACTGTTTTTGGGTCTATTAGTTTGATGGATGCTCTCATCCATTTCTTAGACTTTTGTGCGTCAATAGGGTTTTCACTACAGACTTTTTCTAAGTTTTTTTATTTTTAGAAATTTGTGATTCTTAGATTCGAAGTGTAGCAAATATTTTTTATCTTCATCTTCCGTCTCGCGGCCTCCCGTCTCGCGGCCTCCCGCCTCCAGTCTCGCGACCTCCCGCCTCCCATCTCGCGGCCTCCCGTCTCCCGGCCTCCTTCTTCTCGTCTCGCGGCCTCCCATCTAGCGGCCTCCTGTCTCGCGGCCTCCTGTCTCCTGGCCTCCCGTCTCGCGGCCTCCCATCTCGCGGCCTCCCGTCTCGCGGCCTCCCGTCTCGTGGCCTCCCATCTTGCGACCTCCCGTCTCGCGGCCTCCAATCTCGTGGCCTCCCATCGCGTGGCCTCCCGTATTTCGTATTTGAGAAGTCTTTTCGAGATTTTTAGTGGTCTGTTTTGTCTGCCATATCCTGTCTTCTTCTGTGTATTTTTTTATTTCTTTTGGTCTTTTTGGTTTGACTGATTATAACTCTCACAAAGCGTTCAACAAGATTAATTAAAGCATGGTCTACCTTGCGAATGATGGAATTTTTATATCTTAGATTTCTGTACGTTGTTTGGATATTTCAAAGCTTTTTTTGGTGAGGGGACATGGACATTGCTTTCTCCTTTATTTATTGTTATGTTACAGATTGAAGCCTCTTCTTTTGCTTCTTCGGTTTCTTCATCGAAATTCTGCTCTTTCAGAGTCATGGGTATCTAATTTTTTATTTATTTCTGACTGTAACTAAAATTGTTGAAATTACATGAATCTAAACCCAAAATCACATTACATCACTTACCCCTAAAAGATTCTGGAATCGGGAAGAATCCCTATCCGTAAGCTTTACTAACATGATAGATAGAAAGAATAAAGTAAAACAAAGGCAAAAGACTTCCCTTTTGCCCATGAACTCCTTCTTCCTCCTTCAGTCGCTCAAAGTAGATCTTCTTCACTCCTATTCTAACTCCGCCTCAGCAGCGCGGAAGCCCGATATCCAAAGTCTGGCTATATCGCCTATTTATAGGGGAGTCCGGAAGATTCCCCTTTTTTTTGTCCCCAAAGTGATGTGTCACCACGTGGCACGGAGCCCTTCTGATGGCGCCAGGTCTTGGAGCCGAGTGTGGCGCAGCACAATTGTACGACATCATGTTACATTGCTCTCCGCATCACCAGCGCTCAGGCGCTGGATTCTGACACCGCGGAGCCACTTGAGCAAGGACCAGCACTCCGGCGTTGGTTTTTGACACTGCAGCGCTGTTATAGTGTGGGGCAGCGCTCCGGCATTGGATCCTGTCACCAAGGCGTTGTGCCCAGAAACTTCTGTTGTGTGCAACGCTCCAGCGTTGATCCTGATGCCAAGGCGTCAAACACTTAGCCTTTTTCCTCTTCTCGTTTTCCTCATTTGTGTAGTGCCATAGCTTCTAGCGTGGCGCCAAGTTCATTGCTGCTCTTCACGTGACGTCGTGGCTTCCCATGTGGCGCCATATGGCGCCGCCCTCTGCATTGATCCAAAATGGGGTGTTTTAGGCTGAAATCGTTTAGTTTTCCTCCTCCATCTCGATGGTGTTTGGCGAATAGAAAACACTTTCCTTCAGAATAAAGACAAAAAGTTAGTGAAATTTCAACACAATCACATCAATACTGGACATAAAAACACAACATAATTTCCACTAACCACTAAATCTACTTAGGTATGGTTTAGACCAACCAATCTCCTTGATACCCTATGATCCTGAAATAGAGAGGGCCGCAAGGGCCAATTTGAAGCAGCAAAGGTTATCCATAAGAGTGGAACATATGGCTGAAAAAGAGCCACAAAGTTTGAGAGAGTTCGTGGTTCCTCAAGCTGGAGGTATGCACTCTAGGACAAGAAGACTGGCTAATTGGCAAATAAATTTGAGATCAACCCACCAAATTATTCAGATGATCCAAACCTATCTGCAATTTAGTAGACTTCCAAATGATTATCCAAATGCGCATCTCGCAGATTTCCTTGAAATTTGTGTCCGAAGATGCGATTAGATTGAGATTTTTCCCATTCTCGTTGAGGGATAAGGTTAAGAATTGGTTGAATTTGCTGCCTTCAGGCTCTATTACCACGTGGATGGACCTTGAACAAATTTATTTTGCTATGTACTTCCCTACATCCAAGAAGGTAAAGCTAAGGAACGACATCAATCTATTCACACAAATAAATCAAGAATCAATTTATGAGGCTTCGGATCATTTTAAAGAATTTTTGAGGAAGTGCCCTCATCATTCAATTCCTAAATGGTCTCAAGTACACACCTTTAACTATGGTCTGCAAAACCAAACAAAAACTATTATTTATGCAGCCGCAGGAGGAGCACTTATGAACAAGTTGATTGATGAGGCGTACCACCTTTTGGAAATATAGCTGCCAATAGCTACCAATGGAACATTGAAAGACCAAGGAGCACGCAGGAACAAGGCCAAAGTTCAAGAAAAGAAATTGGAGTCTAAGAAGTAGACACCTACACAATAATTAGAGCTCAGATTGATGCCTTGAAGAAGAAGATTGTTGCCTTGGAAGTTAACCTTTCACAAAGTCTATTTGTATATAGTGAGTTAAGTGGTGGTGTTAGATTCGGGGTTGAAGTCTGTACATCAATTATGGAGAGTGTGCAAGACTCACAGAATAGACAAGGTCAGAACAAGCCGTACTCCAATACCTACATTCCCGGATGGAAAAACCATCTGAACTTTGGATGAAGAAATGACCAAGGGATTGCACCGGCTCCTACTCAAGGTAACTATCAAAATTTTGGAGAACAAGAAAGGTTCCAAAATCAGCCTCAAGCTGAAAATGAAAGTTCCACTCATGAGTTGTTGCTCAAAATGGTGCAGAACCATGATCCTTCCATTAGGAACATTGAAATCCAAGTGCAGCAGGTTGCAAAGTCCATTAGATAAAGATCGAAAGGATCTGTCCCAAGTGATACAGTGGAGAATTATAAGAAAGATGAAAAGGAAGATATGGAGCAGTTCAGTGCAATGCTGTCAAGGGAAATTGTGGAAGAAATGGAGATGGAAGAAGTGAATCAAGAATTCGCTCAAGAAGCAGAATATGAATATGATTCCCTTTGAGTGGGTTGAGATCGAAGAGACTGATTCATACGAAGAAGAGAGTAAGGGGAAAGAGTTGGACAAGAAGTCCCAATCAGCACTGATACGAAGAATGGAGGAAGAGCTTCAGAAAACTTTCTGTTTGGAAGAGCCAAACCAGATTCCTCCTACGTTGGAGTTGAAAGACAAAGAATATCTGAATTGATCAAGTAAAGAGGAACTGGGTGAGAAGAAGGTTTGACCACCATTTTTTATTTAAGGAGAGTTTGAAGAGATAGATGAATTTAAACCTCTAAAGTCACCCGAAGTTTTTAAGAAACTTCATGTTGATATTCCAGTTTGTAAGCAGATGGAAGACAGATTCGGACATGCTAGATTCAAGGAGTCAATAGAGCATGAGCTGGAAAATTATGAATGGAAGATGTATAGAGAATAAGGAAGCAGTAATTGGAGAGAGAAGTGCTCTCCCAATGCGAAAGATCTTGGGAGCTTTGCAGTACCTTGCACCATAGGGACCCACGAAATCAATTACACCTTATGTGATCTGGGGGATAGTGTTACTATTATGCCCTTTAGCATATTTAAGCGATTGGGTCTTAGTGAACCTCCACCCACGAATGTGAAGATCATGCTAGCTGATGGTTCAATCTGCTACCCAAAGGGAATTTTGGAGAATGTTATGGTCAAGGTGAATGGCATTTTCTTTCAGGCTGACTTTGTTGTGATTGATGTTGAAGAGGGGACACAAATGCCTCCAATTCTAGGTAGACTATTCCTTGACACTACACAAACAATCATTGATGTGAGGAGGGGAGCTTCACCATGAGATCAGCTAGTGGCCAAGAAGTAACCTTCTATGTGCCAAAAGCCAAGAAGAGAAACAAGAAGGGAAGTCAAACGGTGAAGCTCCCTTTAGAGTTGGCTGGGAAGGTTCTCAAGAGTAGAACTCCTTCAAAAGGTTTCCTTGTGTTGTAAAAGGAAATTCGCCTTATGAGGAAAAAAAGTGGTAAAATATTGATGAGTTGTATGAAACCACTATGAAAGAAGTTGTGATGAGTTCAGACCCATACTTTGTTGAATGTGGTAAGCTTAAGGAGAAGGAGCTTAGAGAGCTTAGAAGGATGGTGGAAGAGAGATTAGGCAGTACACCAAAATTGAAGAAGAAACAACCATCACCCCCTAAGAACCTTCTCAATTTAGCTGAAAAGTTGTGAGTTACAATGTCCCTTCCAACTCTATTTTGGATCCAGAATAGGGTGAGTTAATTTTGTGGAGTCTTTCCAAAGACTTCAAACATTGGTCCTTCTTGGGTGGTAACCAATGAATTGTAAATAAAATTTTGGAAAAGAGTTAATTTATACTATACTTGAGTTAGGATGGACTCAATTTCGGTTGCTGCATGCTTTGAGTTCAGTTCAACTTGTGTGAAGCATGTTTCAGTAAAATTTTGGGAGTTAGCATGAATTGAACAATTACATGATTTCACAGTGTGTTTTATATCTTAATATTTAGAATTTAAATGTTGAATTGGTTAATAGTGATATTGCTTGATTGATTTTGAGTTAATATAATAAATTTTGGAGATAGAATTAAGTACAGCAGGATAGTAGTAAGCCTGATGTTGAAACATTCTTCTCATGGAAAGTATGCATCTCAAACAAAGGGCGATGCCACGACAGCCAAACTGGCGCCACATTGTGTCAGCGTGACTGCATTGGAAAATTACTGGCATCAGGTCGACGTCGACAAAAGGATAGCAAAGTCTGCCAGAGCCACATTAAAAAAAAAAAAAAGAGTTGAAGTGTCTGGGCACGCACGACAAAACTCGATGCCACATGGCGCTGAAGGCTTTTGGGTGAAAATATAAACCTTCGACCCATTCAATGCCACATAGTATCGAATCAAGCTGAGGGCATCAGAGAGAATCCCTTTGAAACCCTTCCTTCCTGAACTCTAGAAACTCTAATCTCAAGCCAAATCGAAGCGAAATCTTTGCGATGCTGACTTCTATAAAACCAAATTCATGTCCTCTGTAGTCTATTGCATATTTCCCCTCATGTAGAAACAAATTTGAGGGAGAATCAGTTCAGCAGAGGTTGTTTTCATGCTCAAATTCATCTGTTCAGGTGGATATCTCTTTCTTCTTATCCATTATACTATTTTTGAGCTCAGTATATACAAAGTAGAGGGAAAAGAGACTAGTCCAAGAGAACAAAGTAAAGAGGCCAGCAGAGGAAGTAGATGAGAGGTATGTATCGGAAGAGGCAGCTAAGAGGGGGAGACTCATTGAGATGAGGAGAGCTTTAATTTTCGAAAAGGGATTTCCATTGGAAGAAAGGGATCGTATATTTACCCCAGTGACAGTGGCTAGGGTGGGTGATATTCTATGATCACCCAATACCCCCATTGATTGGTATGGTGGAGGAATTCTGTGCAAATGTGGAAGAGGCTAAGGAGAGAACATTGGAGGAACAGTGAAAATAGTGTGTAGAGTACGTCCAACATTAGTGCCATACAGTAGAGAAGCGATCAACTCTTACAACGGCACCCGAAGCTTTGACGATGGGCTAGTGCAGATGAAGAGTGAAGTGTCAATGGAAGAGCTCTTAGAAACACTTTCTAATCACCTGACAGAGTGGGCGTGGGAAGTGGATGGGACATACCTACATTTCAAGAGGTACGGGCTCTCGACAAGAGCCAAGGCATGGCTTTACTTCAACAGCACCCACTTACTTCCTTCGTCACACACCTCTGAAGTTACTATTGATCGAGCATACTTACTATATGCAATATTTAGAGGACTGCCGATTGACGTCGGTAGGATAATCTACATGGAGATAGACTGATGCGATAGGGCCAAAAGGATTGGAATCAACTTCCCCTCCTTGATCATTGAGCTTTGAAGGGCCGCTCAAGTGCCCTACTCATCAGAAGCCCTACTGGAAGAAGCAGGGAGGCCAATCCAGCGCGAGTTCATCGATCGACTATGGCACCAGGATGATATGAGGCACCCTAAGCAACAACAGCCTACACAGAGTGCACCACAGCTATCCTCCGCTGAGCAGATGGACAAGCTGCAGCACCGGGTCATCAACCTTACAGGGTAGATATAGCGTCGACTATATCACAGCGGTGAATGGGTGGTATGCAGGGATGGAGACCTCTCATCTGAGAGGATTCCCCGTATATCACACGCCGGAGATGGAGCCCGAGCATCAGCTGGAGCAGACAGTGAGACGAGTGCTAGTGAATTGTACGGTCACTTTGTATACAAGTCATTGCATATGCACTGTGGTGTTTCTATCTCCAAATGAATGAAAAGTCTAACATCATCATGGCAATGAATTCAAAATTCCTACCTCCAAATGCATTTTTTGAATAATTGCTTTTGATGAATCATTCGGTTTTACATAGAAAACATCATACCAAGGGCCCCATGAAGTAAAAAAGAAGAGTCACACGTGAAGTACAGCCCTTCATATTTAAAATTTAAAATTCAAAAATTGGGGAAAATATTTAGTTTAAGTTTGGGGGTGGGTATTGCATGCTTAGCCTTAAGTGATTCCATTCTATCTTGCATGATTGAGCTTATGTCAATGTGAAGTGAAGATTTTTAAAAGTGCAATTCTCTTTTACATTGCTGAAATAAGCTACTCCATTTTATGGTCACTAGTCCTATGGTTGTATGAAAGAGTAGAAAATCCCAAAAATATTTGTCAAGCACTTACTTGCTAATATAGCTATTTCATTAGTGTTGGATTTTTGGATTAAATGGTTGTATGCACTTAGTTTTTACTCTTTGATACTAGAACTAATTTTGAATGAAACACAAAGCGAAATAGATAAAAAAGTGAATCCTAAAAGATGAATTAGGCCATGTTTGTACTGTTTGGATCTTTAAAGCCAGCCTATGTATGTTCCCTAGTTACCCAAATTTTGAACTTAAGCAGACAAAAGAATTTTCAATTTAAACGTTTTTCAAACCACCTCATTTGTGTACATTAGTTTTTAACTTTCTTCTTGCATGACCCATCATTCAAATTGCATGACTAAATCAGGTTGGAGTTGAAACTCCCAATGAGCAATGAGTGAAAGCAATTCGTTGGTGCCAAGCAAAAAAAAAACACACTTGGAAAGCACGTTTTTTATACAAAAGTAGTCAGTCATCAAGAAGATGACTGAACGAATGTCATAAGGACATTGAATTCTCAAATAAGATGTAAGACGAGAAATGGCTAGCAATTGGAAAAAAGTTAAGTTTGTGGGAGTAGTCTTGTATCAATAGGGGAGCTTCAACTAACTCAATCTGGTTAAGTTTTTCAAGTTGTATATTTACAATTTCATTATTAGAATCATCTCTTTATAATTAGTCAAGAGTGAATTTTGATATTAGATTATGGAATCTTAGTAGTGAATTCATAAGTGTTTGGAAAGTGACTGATGGAAAGTGACGGTGGGGCAATTTAAAAGTTTTTAGGTGAGTAAACACTCTTAAGAACACCATTGAATGAATGAACCATCAGTTGGAGTTTAAATTTTTCTTTTTTAAATTTGAATTTCTTGAATTACTAATCACATTTTGATCAGGAAATAGACTGACTGGTTTGTTGTATGAAGGGCTTTGCTCAAGGATGAGCAAATACTTAGGTATGGGGGTATTTGGTTAGTGTAAAATATGCTGCATTTTTATGCCATGTTTCATTATGATTAGAGGCCATTCGCACTTTCTTTTAGTGTTTAATTGTAGGTTCTGGTTCCAAAATGATGAAAACCATAAGTGGAAGAAGAAGGAGCTCAACTATGTAATTCTGGCTCCAAACACCCTATTTTAAAGAAATAAGCAAGCCGGCGCCAAATGGCGCCAAAGAAGAAGCCACGACTTCGACAAGAAGATAACAGCACTATGCACAACGCCACAAGACTCCAGGGTGGAGGCCACAGCGTCACATTTTACACTGCAGGAGCAGAGTGGTGACGCCACATGGCCTCAGCACCAGAGTCGTGGCATCATCGGAATGGGGTACTCTATGGAGAGAAAATGTCTAAGTGTATGGGCCCCCACATGCGTGGATCAGTGCATGGCCGTTAGGAGCAGAATGATGTTTAAGGGTTGAGCGCCCGGCACCAAGACCCAGCGCAGGGGTGCCCACCTTCTCACTCGAGCACCCCAGCACTCCAGACCAGCACAGGGGCGCCCATCTTCGTACTCGAGCGCCCAGCTTCGCACTCGGGAGCCTTCTGAAGAAAGACCTTGTGCAGGGGCCCCGGCAAGTGAGGGGTGCACAGGTTGACTTACCGTTCTGACACACATGGCCATGGTAGCTAATATGATGGGCCTTTGATTTAGTTCTTTGACCTTGAGAGAGAATAGAGCTGAGGAGGGAGACAGGGTCATAATGCCTCGAGAGACGGTTTCGCGTACAGGATTCCCTGATTCGCTAACAAACAATAGAATTACACACCCAACTGAGTTTGCCTGAATCCTTCATTGATTACATGAATTCACTCCACTCCCCCCCCCTCCCCCAACTCCATTCTTAGTGTTTCCATGCGTGTGGGTGTATCAATGAAGTCCTTCTAGAGATGTACCGGATTTACCAGATTATTACATGAGATAACATGTGCACTTGTGTACGGGAGATTTTACAGATAGAGTCATTTGCACCAAACAATGGGGGTGCCCGATTGCGAAGATAGTCGTCCCTGTGCAGATTCTGGGTGTAGGAGGATTTGAGTGCGAAGATGGGTGCCCCTGCACTTATCCTGTGTGCCAGGGCGCTCAACCCAGAAATCCGTTTCTGCTCCAAGTGCCCCTACGCTGATCCATGCTTGAGGGCACCCGGCACTTGGCCATTTTTCCTCTGTAGAAGACTCTGTTTGTCTAATGCCGTGGCTTTGGTGCTGGCGCCGTGTGGTTTCAGTCACTATGTTTCTGCAGTGATACTTGTCACGCCGTGGCATTGACCCTGGTGCTAAGTGGCATCTCTTACAGTGTTGTTCTCCTCTTCTTGATGCCATGGCTTCCTTGTTTGTGCCATATGGCACCTGGTTCTATTTTGCAAAAACACGGGGTGTTTTCACCATTTTCACACTTGAACCTACAAATAAACACCAAAAGTATGCACAAATACTCTCAACTTATAGCAATTCATGGGCTAAAAACAAAGCATATTTTACCCTCATCAAATACCCCAACTTAAGTATTTGCTCGTCCTCGAGAAAGATCTTAATACAAAATGCCTAGCGTTCAATCTTTTATATCAAAATGTGATTATAACTCCATGCCATTCACATTTACAAAAGAAAAATTAAAATTCCAACTGATGGTTCGTTTATTCAATGGTCCTCATAAGAGTGTTTACTCACCTAAAAACTTTTATTTACCCCATAACTTAACTAGTTCTATAGTTCTCTCATTAGATGCCTCTCCATCAGTCCACATTCCGTGCACTTACAAATTCACTACTAAGATTCCATAGACAAATTTCAAAATTCTCTCTCCAGTAATCGTAGAGAGATGATCATAAGATCCTTAGGACTTTTATTGGTTGTAATGGGGTTAGGTACCAGGGTAAGTCAAAAGGGTTAATCATTGAGGTTTAATCATTCAGCTTGTAAATCTTAACCAGATTGAGTTAGTTGAAGCTCCCTTACTGAAACAAAATTACTCCACTAAACTTAAGTATTGGCCAATTGTGAGCCAATTCTTCACCTCACCCCCTTATTTGTGAATTTGATGTCTTTGTGACATTGGATCAATCATCCTTTAGATGTTTGACTAATTTTATGCACTAAACTTGTTTTGCAAGTGTGTTTTTTTTATTGTTTGACACCATCCAATTGCTTTAACTCATTGCTTCTTTGAAGTTTCAAGTCCAGCCTGATTTATTCATGCAATTTGAACGATGTTCATGTAAGAATAAATTCAAAACAAAAGTAAGCTAACGAGGTGGTTTGAAAAATGGTTAGATTGAAAAAACATTTAGTTTGCTTAGGCTCAAAATTTGGGTGACTAGGGACTTTACATGGGTTGGCTTCAAAGGCCCAAATGGTCCAACATGGCCTAATTTATCTCTTCAGATTCACTTCTCTATTTATTTTGCCTTGAGCTTAATTGAAAATAAGTTCTACGATCAAAGAGTAAAGACTAAGCACATACCACCATTCAATCCACAAACCCAGCACTAATGAAATAGCTATATTAGTAGCTTAGTGTGTGGCTTGATAAAATATTTTGAGGTTGGTTAGTGGAAATTATGCTCCGTTTTTAGGCCAAGTTTTGATATAATTGTGATGCAAGTTTACTAACATTTGGTGTTATTTCTGTAGGAAAGTGCCTCATATTCACCAAACACCAACTAGAAGGAGAAAGAGGCAATTTAGACATTTTTGGCCTAAAAACAATCCATTTTGGAGCAATACAGAGGGCGGCACCACATGGCATCAGAAGGGAGGTCATGGGGCTACATAGAAGAGAAGTAGTGCACATGACACATCATGGCGCCACGTTCAAAGCTACGGTGCCCCATGAATGAGGGCTAAAAGCATTGGAAAAATGGTTAAGTTTCTCATGCCTCAGCACTAGAATCAACTCTGGGGGACTGGACGCAGAAGAACTTTTCTGGGCACATCGCCTCATTTTCAGGATCCAATGCCAGAGCGCTGACCCACGCTCGTCCAGCGCCGTGGCGACAGAAACAAATGTTGGAGCGCAGATCCTCGCTCTCACAGTGTCACGGCAATAGAGGAGAGCTGGTGAGGCAGAAAACAATGCAACACGATGCCGTATACTTGTGAGGCACCACACTCGTCGCCAAGACCTAGCACCATCTAAGGACTTCCACGCCACATGACGCCACGTCAATTAGGGCACTTAAAAAGGGGAATCTTCTAGACTCCCCCTATAAATATACGCTATAACCACACTTAGGGTATGCGCTTCCATGCCGCTGAGGTGGATTTAGCATTGGGAGTGAAGCAGAGCTACTTTGAGCGTTGAAGGAGAAAGAAGGAGAAGCTTAAGGGCAAAAGGGAGTCTTTTGCATCTGTTTTATCTTCGTTCTTCCTATATATCATGTTTTTAATATCAATGGATAGGGATTCTTCCCGATTCCAGACTATGTGTAGCTAAACTTCTTTAGGGGTGAGTGATGTAATGTGATTTCAGGTTTGGATTCATGTATTCTCAGCTATTTTACTTATTTAGTGCAATCTATCTTTAATTTAGTGTGAGTAGCAATTGGGGAGTTTTAACATGAAGGGATGAGACTGAAAGGTGATATGAAAGGATACCACCACTCTGCATGTGATCTCCAAATTACGTCAAGACTAGCAAGGGCAGGCGAGGGGTGCATCGGTGGACTTCAAAGAAGCGTTCGGACACACGTGGTTACTTTAGGCTGAGCATATTTTATGGGACCTTAATTCCAGACCCATTAGCGAGCTTTGAAATTACTACCCCCCAACTAGTAATCTACTTAGCCTCTAGCGTGGGAGTGTATAGCGTAGGAACTACTGTAGTTAGATAGTTAGTACTCTTTTATAATTTTCACATTAGCAAATTGTGATAACTCTCATTAATTTCGGTAGTTAGATATAGCAGTAGAGAATTCATTGACTAGTACATAGCATAGTCCTTGTGCGAACGATCTGGACTTGTCCAGTATATTACTTGGCACGGCGCGTGCACTTGCGCATAGGCATAATTTTATAACTGTCATTTTAGCCCAACCATGTTTTTGGCGCTGTTGTCGGGGACTAGTTTTGCTATTAGCCTTGGGCTCTATAGCTGTAATCTTGCTTAGAGTAGTTAGTGTAATCTGACTAACATAGTTGCATGCTTAGTATAGTGTAATTTGATTATTCTTGCCTTCTAGAATAGTTAATTCTGTTAGTCAGTATAATTAATTTAGTGAAAATTTTAGTTTGTTGTGTGGTTGTTTGTTTGTGTGTTTGTTTTTTTTTGTATTTGTAGTTAAAGTTTTTGCTGTTATGAAGTGTGATTGTTGAGCCGAATTAGTATACTTGCTCTCACTTATTTATGTAAGAAGGTAGAGGCCTTGCTGTGGTCCGATTCCATCCTGATATTGAGAGGACAGCAAGAGCCAACCTTAGGCAGCAAAGGTTATCATAAAGAGAAGTAGAAATGGCTGAAGAAGAGCCCAAAAGTGTAAGAGAGTTTGTTGTGCCTCAAGCTGAAGGTACACATTCTAGCATCCGAAGCCCAGCTATACTTGGAAACAATTTTGAAATAAAGCCGACAATCATTCAAATGATACAAGCTTCAGTACAATTCAGTGGATTGCCAAATGATGATCCAAATTCACACCAAGCAGATTTCCTGAATATCTGTGATACTTTCAAACATAATGGTGTTGTCGGAAGTTGCTATAAAGTTGAGTTTATTCCCATTTTTGCTAAGTGTTATGCCAAAGCATTGGTTGAATTCGCTGCCTTCAGGTTCAATCACCACATGGATGGATCTTGAGCAGATATTTTTGGCTAAGTACTTCCCTCCAGCTAAAACAGTAAAGCTGAGGAATGACATCACTTAAAGACCAAGTAGCTTGTATGACTACAATCAAGGCTCAAGAAAGGCAGTGGGAGTCTACGAAGTAGACACTCAAACAGCTATCTGAATTCAGATGGATGCCTTGAAAAGAAGATAGCTGCCTTGGAAGCAAAGCCTTCACATAATCCATTTGTGTGCTATGAATTATGGGGTGATGCTGGACACAGAGTTGAAGTGTGCACATCCACGGTGGAAAGTATGCAGTATGCTCAGTACAGAAACATCCCATACTCCAATACCTACAATCCCAGTTGGAGGAACCACCAAAATTTTGGATGGAGAAATGATCAAGGGAATGATTCTGCCCCAACTCAAGTAATTATCAGAATTCTGGACAGAAAGGAAGGTTTCCAAATCAGCACCAAGCTGAGAAACCAAATTCCAATCATGAATTGCTCTTTAAGTTGGTTCCAAGCAATGATGCATCCCTGAGATATATTGAAATCCAAATGGCAAAGGCCATTAATGAAAGGTTGAAAGGATCTGTTCCTAGCGACACAGTGAGAATCCAAAGCAAGATGAAAAGGAAGATGTAGAGCGCTGCAATATAGTGTTGGCTAAGGAGACTCTAGTCAGAATGGAAATGGAAGAAGTGGATAAAGAGTTCACTCCAGAAGAAGAACATGTGTATGATTCCCTTTCCGTGGAACAAAGCCCAATACCCTTTTGGAATGAAGTATATGAGGCAGGGCAGTCTCACGTATCTCCCTTCGAATGAGTTGAGATTGATGAGATTGACCTGCATGAAGAAGAAAAAAAGGAGGAAGAGTTGGGTTAAGTGTCCCAACCAACACCAATCTGGAGACATGGGGATAACCTCCAAAATCAGTTGAAAGTAGAAGAGTCAAACACAAATTCTCCAATCCTACAAGCTGAAGAAGAAAGCAACATGGATTTGTCAAGTGAAAATTGGTGAGGACAGAAGAAGGTTTGGCCACAACCATATGAGAACATAGAATAATTGGGGAAGGTAGATTAGATCAAACATATGCCACCTGAAGCTTTCAAGAAGCTTCAAGTTGACATCCCATCCTATGCTGAATCTATAGATCAAAAGTCTGACAGTGTGAATTGGAAGATGTGTAGAGAAGAAGAATGCATCAATTGGAGAGAGAGCTGTTCCCCAAAGGTAAAAGATCCTTGGATCTTCGCCATACCATGCACCATTGGGACCCACTCTATCAAAGACACTCTGTGTGACTTGGGAGCAAGTGTCAATATTATGCCTTTTGGCATATTCAAGGAGTTGGGTCTCAGCGAACCACCCCCTACAAAAAAGCTGATAATGCTGGCTGATGGTTCCATCAGTTATCCAAGGGGAATTCTGGAAAACGTACTAGAGAAGGTAAATGGACTCCTCTTTCCAACTGATTTTCTGGTAATAGACGTGGAAGAAAGCACCAAAATGCCTCTTATTTTAGGTAGACCCTTTCTTTCTACAACTCAAGCAATCATTGATGTAGAATAGGGGAATATCTCCATGAGATATGTCAGTGGAGAAGAAGTCAACTTCTCGATGCCTCAAGCTGGGAAGAAGAAAGGGAATGGAAATCAAAGGGTGAAGCACCCTTTAGCGGTGGCTAGAGAAGCCTTGAAGGGAAGATCCCCATCTAGAGGATTGGAGCCTTTGTTTGGTTAAGACAAACTCCCCATATGAAGATAAGAGGTGGTTAAAGATGGATGAGTGGTGTAACGCCACAAGAAAATCTGAAGTCAGCTTGGACCTATACTTAGTTGAGCATGATGAGCTCAAGAAGGAGAGGCTCAAGGAATCGAGAAGGCAGGTGGAAGAGGAACTAAGTTCCCCACGAAAAATGAAAATGAAAGAGCCTTCACCTCCAAAGAGCTTGAGTCAACCTGTGTAAAATGTTACTGATATGAGTCTCAGTACAAGGGGGCAAGTTGTCAGTTACTATGTCCTTCAAATTCAATTTTTGATCCAGGATAGGTTGGAAGATATCGTGGAATGTTTTGCCACAGACTTTCAAAATTGGACCTTCTTGGGAGGTAACCCATGCCTTTTGTGAATACAATTTTGGAAAGAGAAATTTGGATAGTGATTAAGTTAGAGGACACTCAATTTTGGTAGTTCATCCTTTAATTGTAAATCACTACTGCTAAGAATCAGGTGAGTCGAAGGTCAGTAGTTAGTGTAAGTTGGGCAAATGCATGAAGACTCTATGTTTCGGAAAATGAGATTTTGTTGGGTTTTAATGTATGCAAAGAGAATCATGAAATTGCTCAAATAATTTTCAGTTTTTCACAGTCACTCTTGGAGATAGAGTAAAGGTAAGCTTGAAAAGAACAGGCATTGGAGACAACTCTCACTTTCAGTGAAAATCTGCATTCACAAGAGGGAGGCGCCATGGCAGCTAAGTTGGTGATACACGACATCACCACGACGCCACGAGGAAGTTGCTGGCGCCATATGGCATCAGAACAATGTTGCAGGGGGGTTATGTGAAGCTGTACAACACCAGTTTTCGGAAAATATTGTTAAGTGATCTGGCAAAGTACGAGAGGCAGATCAATGCCTCGTAGTGCCGAGTGACTTAAACAAGAAGTATAAACACCTCAGTCACTTAACGCCACAAAGTGTGAACCCTAGGCGAGAGCGTCACACGAGAACTTCTAAAACCCTAATGGTCGAAATGGAAGGTAAATCGATTTCTAAACCACATCCAAGCAAAACATTAGCCCTATCTCTGCCATTTCACCGAGATTCCAGCTCGTCCGCAGTCGTGCATTCTTCCTCTACAAGATTCCCCTGCCTCGAAGAGATATTTTCGCAATATTGGGCTCGGCCAAAGTCTCTTTCATGCTCGAGAGCATTATTTGAGGAAGTCAGCCTTTCTCTCTTCTCGCCTAATCATTTACTCCTTCACGATGGTGAGAGAAAAGAAGCTCGCTTACAAGAACAGGTAGAAGAGACCCAGGGAAGAAGCAGATGAAGGATTTGTCTTTGACACCACAGCCAAGTGGGGGAGAGAAAATGAAATACGAAGGGTGTTAACCCTAGAGAGAGGATTTAGAATGGATGGAAATTATAATTTATTCATCCATATAATTTTGGCTCGGGGATGGGAGACATTCTGTGCTCGCCCATCACCCCCCGTAATTGGCATAATTCTACGCCAATGTGGCTGAGGCTCAACAAGAAAGTTTTGAAGGTAAAATACACAAGGCATGCAAGGTGTGTCATATATCGGTGCCATATATTAGATTAGTGAGAAACACCTATTTTGGTACACCTAACATCGACGATGGGTTGGCTCGGAAGAGGGCAGAAACGTCAGTGGAGAAGGTAGTAGATACCATCTGTCAATTTCCCTATCAAAAGGGTACATGAAGCAGATTAGACATATCTACACTTCAGGAAGGCCGGACTTTTGTCAAAGGCCAAAGCTTGGTTCTGCTACTTTTGCACCCGTTTAATTCTATCGACGCACACATATTATGTTACTATTGACAGGGCATATCTGCTAGATGCCATTATAAAAGGTGTGCTGATTGAGATCAGGAGGTTGATCCAGAGCGAGATAAACTGATGTGAAACAATCTTCAGGACAGGTCTCCACTTCCCCTCATTAATCACAGAATTGTGCAGGCTAGAGTAAGTGCCCTATCCTTCGGATTCCCCACGGGAAGAACCGGTGAAGCCCATCCAGATGCAACTCATCAATCGACTACGGCACAAGGTTACATGAGATGTACTTCAGTACAGGAAAGTACCCAGAATATGTGACAGCCACCACCGATCTCTTATGCACAACAGATCATGGTTTGCATTATCGATACGAATCGGCCGAATCCATTTACAAGAAACTAACCCCCGTATCCTTCCATATCAGTAGGTTTCATAAGGTATCGAGGAAACGTGTCGATATGATACACCAATTTCTTTAAAGAAGCTGCAGCGATGCAGCCCTTTCTTTTTTTCCGGCAAAATCCATCGTCGTTCGGCAACAGTAGTACAAGTGGAACAGTGGCCGGTGGTCGGCTCACCGTTCGGCGGCAGTAGCCGGCTGTAATGGCGGCCGGAACGCCGCTGCAGAGAAACTAGAGTTTCTCTACAACAGGCGGCGGGAGGTCAGGGATAACCTCCCGCGGATCTGTTTCAACCCCTGAACTGGACCAGTTCAGTCCGGTTCGATTGTGGTTTACTTAAAAAATTCTTTATTGATCTGGTTAAAGTCCTTAGTGAAATCCAATTTGGATTAAATATATAACATAATCAGAATAGAATATTTTTTTATTTTATGATATATTTTTGAGAATGTTTAAATTTTTCCTTCTCTTCTATTAATATAATATATTTTAATAATATAGTTTTATTAATATAATTGGTTTAATATATTCGTGTTTTAATTATAATTAATTATTGAATAAAAAAGAGAAACATGAAAATATATAGTAAATTATTAAGATATTGATTATATTCCAAAGGATGGGCGCTGTTGGTAGATCTTCACATTTATTTTTGAGAAAAACAATATTTTGTCCATACTACACAAGATTGTGGTCATTTTTTAAGAAAAAGACTGGGCGGTGGTATTTTAGATAGTTAAGTTGTTTTTTTAAATATATGCATCAATAAGAACATTATGGCTTTTAAAGTTTATGGTTTTAGTAAATATTTATATTTTCCGTAATTTTAATAATTTTCTTAGAGTATCCATACTTATGGTATGTGTATCCCAACGTATCAATGTGTATCCACGATACGTATCTGTTTCCTTAATGTCTGATACTATGCATATCCCCGATACTGGAAACCTTGCAACAGATGGCGTAAATGCAACGTCAGCTGAACAACCTGGCACAGGTTGTCAAACATAATGTTGACTATAGCACTGAAGTGCATGAATGGTGGGCAAAGCATTCCTCCCATGTAAGAGGATTCCTGGTGAACCATACACCAGAAATGGAGTTCGAGCAGCGGGAAAAACATATAGAAACATAAAAGAGAGATAGCGATTATTAGATTGAGGATGTTCCTTAAGAATCATTGCTGATGTATAGCTTAATCCCCTACAAAACAATGACTCTTGAATGTTGCTTGTAGTAACTTATATTTATCTCTATATGTTTGAAATGCTTGAACTGGTTGTTCTGTTATACAAATTTCTATCTCCAAAATTTTGTTCTGCCATTATTCTCTTAGTTAGTTTTTATCTTTTCAAATATATGTTATAATGAACTTTTTAGTTTTACATTGCATTCACAATATGAGAACTCCATGGAGCAGCAAAGAAGAGCCGCCAGCAGGCACCCCAAGGGAGTTCCTCACCACCCTCTATTTTAAATATTAAAATTTGAACATTGAGAACAATGTTTCGTTTAAGTTTGGCGGTAGGGAACTACATGACTTAAGTCGTAAGTGATTCTATTCTATCTGGCAAGATCAAGTTAGATGTCAATGTGAAATGATGAAATAGCTAGTAATGGTTTCTCTTACGTTACTAAAAATTATGAATTCTCTTTGATGGGCATTGTGTTATAGTCAGTATTAGAGAGTATAGAAAGCCTTAGAACGTTTTTTCTTTTCAAGCCATGAACATATTGACTTTAACTATCTCATTGATACTGGGTTTGTGGCTTGATTGATGGTTATGCACTGAGATTTTACTCTCAGAAGACTAGAACTAGTTTCAAATTAAACTCAAGGCGAAATAGAACAGAGAATTGACTCCAAGGAAATGACTTAGGTGATCTTTTGGCCGTTTGGGCCTTTCGTAAGCTATCCCATGTACTTTCCCTAGTTCAACCAAAACTTTGAGCTTATGCTTAACGAAATTTAATAAAGAAAACTGACTTTCAACTCACCCATCTAGCTTATTTGTATTTTAAAAATTCTTCTTCTATGAAACCCCCTTCAAACTGATTGACTAAATCAGATTGGGATTGAGAGTCCCCAAGATCTGCAGTAAAATCAAATGTGGGAGAAAATCAAAAAAAAAAACCTCTTGCAAAGCAAGACAAATATAATTTTCAGTCTCACATCTAAGAGATGACTGAACCACTTTACAGAGTTCTGAATTGAAAATAAGGAGAGATATGAAAAGTGGTCTACCAATTGGCCAAAGTTTAAGTTTAGGGGAATAGCTTTAGATCAAAGTTTAAGTTTAGGGGAATAGCTTTAGATCAAAGTTTAAGTTTAGGGGATGTCTAATTCTTGCAAGCTGAATGGTTTAAACCTTAATTATTAACCTTATTTTACATAGCATGTCCCTAGTCCCATTACAACCTAATGAAGTCCTAAATAATTGAGGATCACTTTTATACAATTAGTCGAGAGCAGACTATGAAATTAGCATTAAGAGATAATCGCACAAAAATTCGAAGTGCATGGAAGGTGAATTTATCGAAAGAGCACCTGATGAGAGACATTATAGAAATGATTAAGAAGTGAGGAAAGATATAAAATATCTCTTAGGCAAGGAAACACTCTTAGAGAAGACTACACGAGGAATGCACCATCAATCGGAATCTTAACTTTTTCTTTCGTAAAAAGTGTTGCATGATTTACAGATCTCATTGTGATCAGCAACATCGAATGCTTGACTCTCTGTATTAAGGCGTTTGCTTGAGGTCAAGCAAATGTTTAAGTTTGGGGTATTTGGTTAGTCCAAATTATGCTACATTTTTAGGCCAAGTTTTAATATAATTTTGTCGCAATTTCACTAATTTTTGGTGTTGATTCAGTAGGAAAGTGCTTCATTTTCACCAAACACCAACTGGAAGGAGAAAGAGGTAATTTAGACATTTTGGGCCTAAAAACACCCGATTTGGAGCAATACAGAGGGCAGTGCCACATGGCGTCAAATGGGAGGTCATGGCACTATGTAGAAGAGAAGCAGTGTACATGAAGCCTCATGGCACCACGTTGGAAGCTATGACACCGCATGAAAAAGGGTTGCGAGCAGTGGAGAAACGACTAACTGTCCAGCGCCTCGGCCCTAGACTCAATGCAGGAGCGCTGAACGTAGGAGAACTTTTTTGGGTACAACACCTCGGCGTCAGAATCCAACGCCGGAGCACTGATCCTCGTTCGTCCAGCGCCGCGGCGACAGAAGCCATTGCCTGTGGGCTGATCCTCGCACTCACAGTGCCACGGCGACAGAGGCTAGCACTGGAGCGTAGCAATGCAGAGAACAACGTAATGCGACACCGTATACTAATGAGGTGACTCACTCAGCACCACGTCACTTAGGGCACTTTAAAATAGGAGAATCTTCCAGACTCACCTACAAATATGCGCTATAACCACACTTTGGGTATCGCATTTCCACACTGCTGAGGTGGACTTAGCATTGGGACTGAAGCAAAGCTAAGGAGGAAGGAGAAGCTTAAGGGCAAAAGGGAAGTATTTTGCCTCTGTTTTATCATCGTTCTTCCTATCTATCATGTATTTAATGTCGATGGATAGGGATTATTTCCGAACCCACATTATGGGTAGCTAAACTTCTTTTGGGGATGAGTGATGTAATGTGATTTCCGGTTTTGGTGCACGTAATTTCAGCTATATTGGTTTATTTAGTGCAATCTATCTTTAATTTAGTGTGAGTGGCCATTGGAGAGCTTTAACATGAAGAGATTGACGACCTCTACATGTTCATTTTATCATTTCGCTGAGGCAGAAAGGTAATATGAATGGATACCACCGCTCTGCATGTGATCCCAAATCGCAGCAAGACAAGGGCGGGTGAGGGGTACGCCGGTGGACTTCAAAAGAAGCGTCTGGACACGCTGGTCTCTTTAGGCTGAGCATCTTTCATGGGCCCTTGATTTAGACCTGCGACCTCGAAAGACAATCAGGCTAAGGAGGGGGCATGGTTGTAGCGCATCGAAAAAGGGTTACACGTGGGGAATTACAGACCCACTAACGAGCTATGAATTGCACACTATACTTAGCCTTTAGCGTGGGCATGTATCACTTAGGAACTACTGTAATTAGATAGTATTCTTTTGTAGTTTTTACAATAGGATAATGTGACAATTCTCTTTTATTTCGCTAGTTAGATATAGATGTAGAGAATTCATTGGCTAGTACGTAGCATAGTCCTCGTTGGATTAATCGGACTACTCTAGTATATTACTTGGTACGACGCGTGCACTTGTGCATGGGAATAATTATATAAGTGTCATTTAAGCCCAACCAGAGGTTTTCTAGACTCTATCATACAACCATAGGACTAATGACCATCAAATTGAATAGCTAATTATGACAATGTAAAATAAAATTGCACTTATAAAATCGTCATTTCACATTGACATAAGCTCAATCATGCAAGAAAGAATGAAATCACTTAAGGCTACACATGCTGATCTCTACCCCCAATGTTAAATTAAACATTGTCCCCAATGTTTGAATTGAAATATTGAAATATGAGCAGGGGTAAGGGACTCCCTTGTTGTGCTTAAACTTATGGTTTTCTTTATGCTCCATGGGGCACTCGGTGTGATGTTTGCTATGCAAAACCGAAAGGTTCAGTAAAAGCATTTATTCGAAATACTGAAAACATATAACCATGAAAAAGAAAGCATTTTTCATTCATTCAAAAGTTAGAGAGTACATCAAACAAGTTCATTTTTTATTTTTCATTACTTAAGTACAAAATTAATGAAAGATACTAA
Organism: Aristolochia contorta; assembly: GCA_022405105.1. NCBI lineage: Eukaryota > Viridiplantae > Streptophyta > Magnoliopsida > Piperales > Aristolochiaceae > Aristolochia > Aristolochia contorta. Next base: position 376,943 of record JAHZSQ010000050.1, on the reverse strand, counting down.
TGACTTTTTAAACCTTAGGATATATCAAAATACAAAAGGATATCCTAGGTGGCAAAATTGATGACTCTTTACAGTACTCATCTCCACACACTCTCACTTCCCTCACTATCGTCCAAGGTCTCCTCCTTTTCCTTTACGGGATGTAGCTCTGGAGGGTTATAGAAAGGGAAACCGTTCAGCTTAGATTGGATTTGAGTTACACACCACCTGTGTACTTCTCGTATGTACCTCATATGATAAGCCAACATCTATGTGATGTTGGTGATCTCGTACTGCAAGCTGCTTTTGCTTTCTTCCCTTTTTGGTCCCTTCTTACAGAAACATTTCTTGGGTTTTTGTCTTTCTGGCTTCTTCCCCTTGTCATCTTGGGCAGCATATTTTCCTCTTTCCATTGTAAATACACTTGAGCTCGGGAGGTCTCCAACTGGATGGAAGGAAAATCACTCACCAAAAATAAATCGTGCTTGGAAGCTCGGAGACAACCTCAGCCGAACTGATTCTCACCACAATCTTCTTTCAAAACACGAGAAACTAGATAAGAAAGATGAGAAACGCCTTCAACAACTCGATTCTAATGAATCTGAAGTTGAAATCGCAAGTATTTCACTTCGATTTGGCACTGAGAGGAATTTTCAGAGTTTGGGCATGTAGGGTGTATCTCTAGATGCCCACGGCTCGATTCAACGCTATGTGGCATCGAGCAGGTTGAGGGTTTATATTTTTCACCCAAATACGTTCAGTGCAGCATGGAGTCGAAATCTTTCCAGCAACGCCCATCCACTTAACTAATTTTTCGTATGTGGCACCGTGCAGCTTCACTGTACTTCTTTCGGCGTCGACTTGATGCCATGTGGTACCAGCCATACTGCAGTGGCGCCACCATTTGCAGATGCATATCTTGTGAGAATTTGGAGCTTTTGGAATTTTTATAACTCCTGTCATGCTGAACTTAATTCCATCTCCAAAATTAGCTACCTAAACTCACAATCAATCAAGCAATCTCACATTTCACCAAATATGCATTCAAACTCACAAAATGAAAATGTAACATCCACGGTGAAAATATGCTATTGCACAATTCATGCTAACTATCATAATTCTACTTAAACATGCTTCACACAGGTTAATAACTGAATTCAAAGTATGCAACAACTAAATGTCATCAAACACTATTCTTTACAAAATTTAATTTACGATTCATGGGTTACGTCCCAAGATGGACCAATGTTTTAAGTCTTTGGTAAGACTTTTCAAACATACTTCGTCCAAGATCTAACAGAGAGTTCGACGGGACATTGTAACTCACAACTTGTCCTCTTCGACTTAATTGTTTCTGATTTTAGTTCTCAAAGGACATGAGCCGGTCACTAGAAAGTGAAGGCCCTCTCCTTGGAGTAATTTAATTGGGAAGAATGTCTATGCTCTCCTCTACCAATTTCCTAGCTCTTCTACCATCTCTCCTTCTAGTTCTCTCATTCTCTTCTAAGTTTGGATCCGAGTTACTTGTTCCAACTCTGCTTTTGGTCGTTTCACACCACTCATCCATATTCAACCACCTTATTTACTCAAAAGTTGAATTCCCCTTTAAGACGCAAGGATCTAAACCTTTTACAGGAGATTTTCTCTTGAAACGCTCCCTAGCCAACTCCAAAGGGCGCTTCACCCTTTGACTTTCCCTTTTGTCTCTCTTTTTGGCTTGAGGCCTATAGAAGGTGATTTCTTGGCCACCAACTTATCTCATGGCGATATTCCCCTCTTCTACATCAATGATTTGTTCGTGTAGTACCTAAGAAGGTTCTACCAAGAATGAGAGGCATTTATGTCCCTTCTTCAATGTCAATTACCAAGAAATCAGTCAAAGAGAAGCTCATTCACCTTGACCATGATATTCTCCAAGCTTCCCCTCGGGTAGCTAATTGAACCATCAGCTAGCATAATTTTTACGTCCGTGGATGGAGGTTCACTAAAACCCAATTCTTTAAATATACTAAAGGGCATAATATTAACACTAGCCCCTAGATCCCATATAGCATCTTTGATTGTGTGGGTCCTTATGGCACAAGGTATAATAAAGCTCCCCGGATCTTTCATCTTGGGTGAGCACTTCTGTCTCCAATTGCTACTTCCTTCCTTCATATATGACTTCCACTCGGAATTGTCCAGCTCATCCTCTTTTGACTTCTTGAATCTAGCATGGTCAATCTTCAAATTGTTCAGAAATGGGAACATCAATGTGAAGTTTATTAAATATTTCAGGTGGCCTTTGAAGCTTAAATTCCTCTCTCTTTTCAAATTCTCCTTCAATAAAATGTGGTGGACAAACCTCTTCAATTCTCCATATGGCTTTCGAATGGTTATCATGGCTCAACTTTTCCTTCTTACTCTTCTCTTCTCACAAATCATTCTCTTTGATCTCTACCCACTCAAACGGAGGTGTCTTAGAATGATATACTTCATTAATTTCATGAGAAGCTGGAACTTGACTTTTCCCCAAATAGATGGAATCACATTCATATTATTCTTCTCGAGTGAACTCTTCATTCACGTCTTCCATCTCTTTCCTAGACAACACCGCATTGCAACGCTCCTCTTCTTCTCTCTCTTCTTTCTTCGGGTTCTCCACCGTATTACTTGGGAGAGATCCTTTCATTCTTTCTCTTATAGCTTTTGCCAACTGACCCATTTGGATTTTAATGTTCCTAAGGGAAGCTTCATGACTCTATACAATTTTGAGCGACAACTCATGGGTGGAACGTCCTTTTTAACTTGAGGATGATTTTGGAATCTTCCTTGTTGTCCAAAACATTTATAATTACCATGATTAGGAGCCAGTACAACCCCTTAGATATTTCTCCATCCGAAGTTCGGATGGTTTCTTGAGCCGGGATTGTAGGTGTTGGAGTACGGGTTGTTCTTTCCTTGCCTATTCAATGCATATTGCACACTTTCAATAGTGAATGTGCATACTTCGATCCCATTTCCAGCAACACTACATACACAGCCTACAAATGGACTCTGTGAAGGTTTAACTTCCCAGGCAGCAATCTTCTATTCAAGGCATCCAACTGAGCTCTAATTGCGGTGTTGGTGTCTACTTCGTAGACTCCAACCCTCTTTCTTGATCTTTGCCTTTGTTCAGGTGTGTTCCTTGGTCTTTCAGTATTCCATTGGTAGCTATTGGCAGCCATATTTTCTAAAAGGTCATACGCCTCATCAATGGACTTATTCATCAATGCTCCTCCTGTGGCAGCATCAATAATTGTCCTTGTTTGGTTTTGCAGTCCTATATAGAAGGTCTGCACTTGTGACCATATAGGAATAGAGTGATGAGGGCACTTCCTAAGCAGTTCTTTAAATCGATCCCAAACCTCATATAATGATTCTTGATCCATTTGTATAAAGTGATTGATGTCATTCCAAAACTTTACTACCTTGACCTGGGAAAAGTACTTTGCCAAAATTTTCTGCCCAAGATCCATCCATGTGGTAATTGACCCTGAAAGCACCAAATTCAACCAATGCTTCGCCTTGTCCCTTAGTGAGAATGAGAACAAAAGCAATATAATTGCATCTTCGGATATGCCATTATGCATGAACGTATGACATTTTTCAAGAAAATCGACGAGATGTGCATTTTGATCAACATTTGGAAGTCCACTGAATTGGACTGAGGTTTGGATCATCTGAATAATTGCTGGCTTGATCTCAAAATTATTTGCCAATATCTCTGGTTTTCTTATGCTTGAATGGTTACTTCCAGCTTGAGGTACCGCAAACTCTCCCAGATTTCTTCAGCCATATCTTCCTCTCTTCTTGATAACCTTTACTGCCTCAAATTGGCCCTTGTGGTCCTCTCTATGTCAGGATCATAGGGTAATGAGACAAGCCCTCTGTTTGCTTGCATACAATAGAAGAGGTAACAATTTAACTCTGCAACAACTTCTACAAGCAGATAAAAATTTAACTAACAACTACAAATTACCACACAAACAGACAATCACAATTGCTAACTTATCATAACTAACCAGAATTTATTTCACTAAAATACAAACCTAGGTAAATTAAGATACACTAAGCATGCAACTATGTTTATCTAACTACAAACACCTACTCTAAGTTATTTTACAGCTATCGAGCCTGGTATTAACATTAGTTAAAACAAGTCCCCAACAACTTTGCCAAAAACTTGTTTGGGTGAAAACCAAATATATATAAAAAGCGCCCATACGCAAGCCAATTGTCTCTTGAGGTCATAGATGCTAATTCAAGGGCCCATCACCACAGCCAACATGACCACATGTGTCAAGAGGCTTCTCTTGACGTCTGCCTACAAACCCTTCATCTACCACTGATCATTACAACCGATTTGGGGATCACACGCTGATTAATGGGTGTCTATCCCAGTATACCCTCTCGGTCCCAACAGGACATCATTTAAATTGATAGGTCATCACTCTTTCAACGCACAACACATCTCAATATTAATCACATTAAATTAAAGATAAATTACTCTCTCATAATCTGAAAAGACATGAATCCTTTCACAATATTACATTACATCATGACCCCCCCAAGGGCACTTTGCTAAGCATAGAGAGGACTAGGAATAAATCCCAATCCAAATACATACAAAGCACAATAAGCCAAGCAAACGTATAAACAGAAAGAGAGAGATAAAAGACGAAAAACAAGCTTCTCTTCTACTCCCAACCTTCCCCTTCCTTCTCTTGCTCCTCAGAAGTGGTCTGCCCTTACTCCAAAGCTTGCACAGCCTCCAAGTCACGAAGGTGCTATAAGGATTCATAGCGCCTATTCATAGAAGAGTCCTTCAGATTCCCCATATTTTTGTGTACCCTAAGTGGTCCAGCGCCATGTGGACGTTTTCTGTGACGCCAAGTCTTGGAGTCAAGAGTGATGCCACACAATACTATGGTGTCGCACCTTGCGCTTCTTTGTTTTCGCCAACGTCCCAGCACTGGCCTGTCTTCCAGGGGTGCCCAAGTGCGAAGATGGGTGCCCCTGCACTGATTCTGGGTGCCAAGAGAACTCGAGTGCAAAGATGGGCGCCCCTGCGCTGATCCTGGGTGCAAGGAGCTCAACCCAGGAATCCTTATCTTCTCCTAGCGCCCCTGCACTGATCCGGAAGCGAGGGTTCACGGTACTTAGCCATTTTCCTCTGTAGAAGACTCTGCTTGATAGCCGTCGCGGCTCTGGTGCTAGCGCCGTGTGGCATCGGCCACTATGCTTCTACATGAATACTTGTGACGTTGTGGCCTCAACCCTGGTGCCTTGTGGTATCATTCACAGTGCTGTTCTCTTCTTTTTTACACCTTGACTTCCTCGTTGGTGCCATGTGGCGCCAACTTCTCTTTTGCTCTAATATGGGGTTTTTTTTGCCTGAAATTGCATAATTGAGCTCCTTCTTCCACTTCCTGTTTTTACCATTTTCACACTGGAACCTACAAATAAAAACTAGAAGTAAGTACAAATAGGCTCAACTTATAAAAATTCACGGGCTAAAAACAAAGCATATTTTACACTCATTAGCTTAGTGCCACAGTTCTTGTATCCGACACCAGAGGCACCGAGCTCCAAAAGGGTGAAATAGTAAATGTTCACCTTTCACTTCCTATAAATAGAACACGGATTGGAACTTGCAAGGGAGTTGGTAGAGTAGGCAAAGGTCACAGTAGGAAGCAGAGAGTGCATAGTTTGCAGAGTTAATAGAGGAGAGGAGTAAGCCGGAGAGCTTAGGAGTTAGAGCATAGAATGATTCAGTCATTCCAGAGAGATTTCAGGAAGGGGAGACCAGGCTGGTGTGAGGAGTCTTCATACCTTCTTGGGCTGGTGTGAGGAGTCCAAGGGAACTCTTTGGAGATGAGGATTCTCTGGAGTGTCTGCTTAGAAGCTGAGGGAGAAGTGCCATCAGCCCCTTGCAAGAGAAGGACAGATTGTGACGTTTCTGTATCTCACCTTGGGGAAGCTATTTCTCTTCTTTACTTTTATCATATATATCTGTTTGTGTGTTTATTGAGACATGAATCTGATTTTGTGATTGTGAGATTTATCCCTTTTTATCACAATGTCTAGATAATCCCCTTGAGGGGTGTAGATCTATAGTGTGTATGTATTTCTAGTTCAATCGTGTCCTGTTTCAAGCATAGTTAATATTGGGCTTCACAACGCATGGGTGAGTGATCACTATCCGACCATTATCAAAAAACAACTCTCGATCTCGGCAGAGTAGAGGGTAGTAGACAGGCATTGGCTAGCGTGATTTCACCTATTCCTAATGGCAGGAAAGGTGATGAGTTAGTATCGTTATAGAGAGTTACTACCTTGTGTGGTCCGTAGGGTAGTGTTCAATGGGTCAGACATCTGAACTCTCAGAGCATTTTATGACACTTGAGATAGGAAAGATGGCATGGTTGTAATGTAAGCGACAGCCGGTTACACATACGTTTACCCCAGGATCCACTGGTGATCAGAATGCACTTGATGCAGAAATCAGATTATAGATGCATAATACGTGGATCTACACCCTTCTTTGCTTTCGATCAGGAAAACTCCTAGCTCGGTTTTTCCATTGTTACTCTTACTTAGAGGATAATTTGCGTAGATCTGACAACCCTATCTCAATTTATCTGAGATCTAGATATAGGAATCAAGGGTAGGCTTGGCAGTCGAGTCAGTGCCTCGTGGGATCGACTCAGACTTTCCAGACTCTATTACTTGTCGATGTGTGTACTAGTGCAAAACTGGGGCATTGTTAGTTTTTAAATCTGTTATTTTTGTCATTGCTAAGCAGTGAGCCTCTGACTTATTTTCTGCACCGCGCATACACCTGTCAAGAAGGGTGGTTGTTACACCACTTTTCCACTTCACTTATGTATGCTTCATAGTCACCTATATTTACCCCGTACTTGTTTGCCAAAGTTTTCTGTTTTTCTATTATTTCTTCCAGCTTTGAGAGGCGATCTTCCCATAGTTTTCACTGCTAGATATGGTAGGCTGGGTGTAGCTTTTCCTCTAACCTTGTCCTCATCGTCCTTCATTGTTACCATCACTATGTTTTATAGGATTCTCGATTTCATAACTCCTTCATCAGATGCTGTTACCACATTAGCTCTTTGGCATAGTGTCATTATGAGAGATTGAAAGTACAAACTCAACCTTTCATCCCTTCCTGTCCTAAGAATTTTTCTGAACATTAGTCTGTTGCTGATGAAGCTTAGCCATCCCTTGGCTTCCTGGCTAAGATCTGCTTTCGGGAAATGCAGATTCCTCCCATTTCCAGTTATTTTCCATATAGTGCCACTGGGGCATAAAAATTCAGATATCATTTCATAGGCCAGTTGTTTCTTAAGTTCCTGTAGATCATTTCTTTTATCTCTTATCTCGTATAGTAAGCATTAATCGAGGTTGCATCAAACCTTACTCTAACCACCCCCCTTACCATGCTATAGTTCATTTCATCATGAATTTAGGGTTTAGATGACGAGTTTCATTCATTTTATCATAGAATTCATGTACTAGAGGTACTATGGAGTTTCCAGGTTGTGCACACAATTTATCCCACCCTCGGTTTCTTATGACCGGCAGAAACCTTCTGTTCCGAGGGTGGTAGCTCAAACCCCCTTTCTTCTACAATCTTCTTCAACCTCACCTTCATCCAAGTTTGTTTTGCCCTTTTACTTATAAACTTGTTTTCTTTACTTCCATGAAATCTCTCTCTTCTTGTGCTTATACATTGTAGCTAAACATTTCCTTCCCATTTTCTCTTAAACTCTGATTTCCGGGATTTGTACTTGTTAATGTCATTCATTTTTTTCAAGTTCTGTTAAAAAAGATGTTATTTTGCTTTTCTAAACTTCTAATGGGTATACTCAACTATTTCCTAGAGTAAAAATCGCAGCAGAATAAGAGCTTACCAAACAGCTGAGCTGAGTGTCGCACTCAGGTGCCCTGGTTCAAATGGCTTTTGGGAGCTCCCCTCTTACCGTCACTTCTTCTTCAGTTCTTCAAGTGCCAATTAGGTTCTTAAGTTTACGGGGTTCTATTTAAGCTTCTTAGAACTGTGCTACCCGGAGTGACTTGAACGAGTTCAGAACTTATAGAGGTTCTTTTTACTTATCCTCAGCAAATGTCGCAGGATGCCTATTTGTGTTATGGGTGAGGTCGATTGTCATAAACTCTTTAATTGGTTCATTTAATTACGTTTAGTCTTTTCCTGGTTTATGATGAAATATTGGGGAGATGTAGGCCGGGATATATGTTTTCTTCAAAAAGGAATCTCTACGATTTTCATGTCCTCCAGGATAGAAAGGGAAATTGAGCCACTTTTGGCCATTCATTGCTCTGTTGTTTACATGTTTCCCAAGTGGCCCTTGCCGAAAGTGTATCAGGGGAACAATCGATTTGCTGGCATTGATTCTTGATGTACACAGCTAAAAACCCTCCATCCGCCGGCGACCAAAAGGTGCCGGCAGAACCCGAATACCCGTCGGCGGACATTCCGACGACGGGTACGGCAACGTTGTCGGAACGTCCGTCGGTGGAGTCGTTGGCCGACGTAAGAACCCGTCGCGCAATAAAAAAACCGGTCGCGCGAACGAATATAGTCGGCCGATGCCAGGAGCTATCGGCGGAGTAAATTTTCCAACGACGGACCTCAAGCGTCGGCGGAATCCATTCCCCCGACGCATCCCTACGCGTGGGGGTGCGTCGGTGGAATAGACTGCCCCAACGCATCCCTATGCTGGGGAGCGTCGGCGGAATGGTTGAAAAAAGAAAAATTAGATTACGGTGAAGAGAGAGAGAGAGAGAGAGAGAGAGAGAGAGAGAGAAGAGAGAAGAGACAGAGAAGAGACAGAGAAGACAGAGAAGAGAGAGAAGAGAAAGAGAAGAGAGAGAGAGAAGAGCGAGAGAAGTGGAAGAGAAGAGAAAGAGAGAGAGAGAGGAGAGAGCAGAGAGCAGAGAGCAAGAACGAGGAGAGAAATGAGAGAGAGAGAGAGATGAGAGAGATAAAGAGATGAGAGAGAGAGAGAGATGAGATAGATAGAGATGAGAAAGATAGAGAGGAGAGAAAGAAAGGGAGCACACCTGTCACCACTATATGTTGAACTCTTTCAGCTTCTCATGTAGTAGAAGTCCACGTTCGGAAAGAAGGTGTCTAAGCACAAATAATATCTCACATGCTTTGGCTAAAGAAGGCAAACCACTGTTTGGGGAAAAAACCTGAGCTCTGTCATTCACCTGCAAACAAATATCAGCATCCTTTAAGAATTTTAATATTAACAACATCAGATCATTGTACAATCACAAAATTTTTCCATGACTCCACTACTTCAATCTAACTATAATATCAATGAGAAGACTAGAGTATTCTTATGAAAATGATATAATGCAGTTCCAAATTCAACTTAATTCACTTGATCCATATGAACCTCATCGTTATATGGAATCCTATAAATATATTTAAATAGTGGTGAGAGCGAGCGAGTGAGAGAGAGAGAGAGAGAGAGAGAGAGAGAGAGAGAGACCCTTTATTAATTTTTTTTTTAAAAAGGATCAGTAAACAGAAGTGGTAAGACAAGAACACGGCCTTTTCTTTTAAAAGTTTATTTGTATCAGTAAATGCACTTTCAAATTAATATGTGATATCACATACCCTTTCTCCCTCAAATGCAGATACAGAAGTTCTGCTCTTAGCAATTTCAAAAAGATTTGTATCACATTTCAGCCTGAATTTCACTCTGTGAAAGAAAAAATGTATGTCACAGGAAGCAGAAAAAGTTGAAAGAACAAAAAAATCATGGAACAAAAAAAAAAAAGAAGTATGAGAAAATTATTACCCAAATTTTGTGAAGAGCAATATTATTCAAATTAAAATATCAACAAATGGATGGAAATGAATTCTGTAATACTTGTACCTATCTTCTGGATATTGAAGGGTTGTAGGGCACCAATATTCAATCACCCCTTTGATGTCTGCAGATATGACAGCATCAGAAATAGGGTTGTACTTCATAACTTTAATAGGGTTCATGTGTATCTGAGGAGAAACAAAAATTCGTAAAATGATAGAGATCTAAAAAGGTTAAAGACATTATACATATCAAGTGCAGGAAAAATGGGCTAGGAAGTGTACAAAATGGACCTCTTTTGAACAAATAGGTTCGTTTGAACCTCTCCATGCATCATATATGTGTACATAAGGAGAATTCCTCTAACTAATGGCAAGCTTCGGTTTGACATCCCCTTGTTTATAGACCCACTCAACCGAGCAAGGAATAAAGGGTAGGCGCATCGTGACCATCATATCATAGTTCACAACATCATATATTTTCACTGACTGCTCGGTGGAAATTGTACAACAAAGTAAGCCATCGGCACTGACCCGCATTACTGAATCAGATCATGGTTGATAATTGAGCAAGAAGCAAAAATTAATGCCCCAAGAAGAAAATGTGAAGTCCAAATGAAAGAATATTTGGTTTTATTTAGAAGAAAACTAATTGATGTTTCGAACATTTCATGAGTAAACAGAGTAAACCAAATTAAAATCACTTAACTACATATCTCATAAACATAAAGTTTCTTGAAGTTTAAATGGTAAATATGATATCAGCAAGAATTGAATGAAAAAGATTATTCTTAAAAACTCACAGCCAATCCTTCAATGGGACCAAGGTGTGATCTGAAGTGTTTTGCACCCTCTATCCCCAAAGGCTTTTTCTTCCAAAACTCATCAGCCAGATATTTCTGAAACAACAAAAAAAAAATAAGCATTTTGAAACTTCTAACAGTTTAATGGTTTTGGAACTAAAGTCATTGAACTAGTGGATGTACGAATCTCTTGCCTATAGATAAAAGAGTACCCAGAGTCAGAAATAAAAAATGTTACTCAAGCTAAGAAATTACCAAAATACAAGTTCAGCTGATAACAAACTTCTAAATCATAAGCAATCCAAACCATAATCCTACGAAGCTCTTCTGCTGTGAACTTCACCGTCTTGACGGCGAAGAGTGGTTCCAATAAACAGAAAAGGAAGGAAAATTATGGTAGAATTAAGTAGCAGAATTAACAATAAAATCACTTGTGCTGAGCAAAATGCAATATGGCCCTCTCTAACACTTGTCTGAAAGAAAAAATAGTGTACAAAAAGCAAACAGAAATGGAAAAGAGCAACTAGGAATGCAAATACTCACATTGCTCCCCTATCTTCTTGAGCCCGATCATCTCGACGAGACTAGAATGCATACCTGGTATATCAAATCCATGGAGTTTCAAGCCCGTTCAATTGGAAAACCAGAGAAGCTTGTCGCAGGAGGTCGTCGCTCGGTCGCGGCAACGCCAGAGTCAGTCGCGGGAAGAGGGTAGAAGAACAAGAGGAAACCAAAATTGTGCGGTGAAGGGAGAAGAAGACTGCCACGGGGAAGGGAGAAGAAGGGCGTGGGGGAGGGAGAAGATGGGCGCGGGGGAGGGAGAAGAAGGGCACGGGGGAGGGAGGAGAAGGGCATGGGGAACTTAGGTCCCGATTGTTCGGGACCTAATAATTTCATATGGGCCCATATGAATGTGATGGAAATTCAGCCCAACTGTCGGATTTCCTTCCGCCGGCGGTTGGGATGGATGCTACCATATTCCGTCGACGAGTCATAAAAGACCGTCGGCGGAGAGGTATTCCGCCGATGGAAAATTTTTCAACCGTTGGCGGAGAGGTATTCCGCCGATGGAAAATTTTTCAACCGTTGGCGGAGTACACATTTCTAGCAGTGGTATGGACCAAATGTTCTAACTTCCCCCCTGCTATTCCTAATTATCTTCTTAATTCACTAGCTGGCTTTTGAAGCTAAAGTGGTAGGGTGAACAAATCCAGGTGTTCTAAGTTTTTCCACCCCCATTTTTCTGGAATTGACTCTTGGAGTTGTATACTCACAACTTCACCCATGGAGTCAAGGATATTACTCTCTGACTGTTCTATATTCTGTGTCCACTTGCAGATCCCCTTCTTGATGCCTTTAATTGCTTTTCTTGATGCCGTGGCGTTTCCACCAGCTTCATCCTTCTCTTATTCCTTGACCAGAGATTCTCCATTCCCTTTAATAGCTGCTTCCCATGCAGCCATTTAATCCTTTAATTGAGCCTGCATTCTCTCTACAAAAGTTTGACTATCTATCAAATACTGGATGAAGGTATCCTGAAATGTTAGGGAAAACGAGAAGAATTGGGCTGCAATTGTCCTAAACAATGTATGGTCTGGTTCCTCAACCTCTATTTGTGCACAATCCAGAATTGGCACTACAATCCTCCCCTACTTGCTCTATACATAAGTATTCATCAGGCATCATAAGATTTATACAACAAGGGTAATCTATTGCAGCACATTACCATGGGGGTGAAACCTCCCATTGGGGAAATGACTGGGATTAGTGAACTTGAGTGAGCATATTCATTGAGCTTATAATCTTTATCATACATGGGAGTAATCCTTCTCGACTGCTTTTTCCAAAGTTTCTGCTACCCATGCAAGATTTCCAAATCAACTCCAATAATTCCACTTCCCTCTTTTCTGTTTTTTTTAAATTGCTTTTAAGAAGCTACGTGAACGTTTAACCTACTAATCTATAGTTTCTGATCCCTTGGGGTATAAACTCAAGCAGCTCGTCCACCAAACTACTAAAAACAAGGTTAGTCTAATGAGCTACGTCAAGAAACTAATATATCAAACAATTACAAATCCGACAAACAGAAATAAATCCTAGACAAGTCTAGACTACAGGATTAAGGATAGTTGTCGATATCATGCAAATTTCCCCAGCAACGGTGCCAAAACTTTGATTGGGGTGCGCCCTGCAGTCAAAGACTCACATCTCTAGCAATGGCAAAAATAACAAGATATACAAACTAGCATTGCCCCAACTTTGCGTAAGTACATCCATTGTCCAGTTTTAAAGTCTGAAAAGTCCAGGTCGATCCCACGAGGACCTGAATGAACTCCCGAGCCTACCCTTAATTCCTATATCTTGATCCCAGAAAATTTTCAATAGAGTTTTCAGGTCTACTCGAACTACCTGCTGAAGAAGGGAGAACAGATAGATAGATCAAAGTTAGGAGTATACTATCCGGAAGCAAAGAAGGGTGTGGATCTATGTGCTACACATCTATAATTCAATTTCTGCATCAAACGCCAATGGATCCTAGGGTAAACATACGTGTAACCGGCTGTCGCTCGTATTACAACTATGTCATCTTTCTTATCTCAGGTGTCATCCAATGCCCAGAGAGTTCAAATGCCCAATCCGTTGCACACTGCCCTACGGACCATCCAAGGTAGTAACTCCGTACACTGATATTAACTCATCACCTTTCCCACCATTGGGAATCGGTGAACACACGATAGTCAATGCCTGTCTACTACCCTCTACTCTATCTAGATCGAGAGTAGTCCCTTGATAACTCTAAGATGGTGATCATTCACCGACTCGTTGTGAACTGCAACATTAACTACACATACAGTGACATAGTAACGCTTGAAACAGGGAACAATCGACCTAGAAATGCATAAATATAGTAGATCCACACCCCCTCAAGGGGTTTAGCAAGACGTTGAAGTAAATAGGGATCAATAAAACAATTCAAACATCAGATCCATGTCTAGAACTAAATATAAACAAAAGTATATAATAAAAGAAAAGAAAAGAAATAGCTTCCCCAATGTGAGACCTAGAAATATCATGATCTCACCTTCCCTTGCAAAGCGCTGATGACTCTTATCCCTCGGCTTCTAAGCAGAAAACTAGAGTATCCTTCTCTCCAGAGAGTTCCCTTGGACTTCTCACACCAGTCGTTAAAGATACACAAATTCCTCACACTAGCCCAGTCTACCCTTCCTGAAATCTCTCCGGAATGTATGAAACGCTCTATTGTTCTAACTCCTAAACTTCTCTCTACTCTCAGAGCTATTCTCCTTGAATAAAACTTTTCTCAATTCGCTTAACTCCTACTCAAGATTCCAATTATGTGAAATCCTCTAGCAAGTTCCAATTCGTCAAAATCCTTAGCTGTGACGCTAGGCTATTTCTCTTGTCTGTGTGGCTGTGAGAACTAGCACCAATTTTACGCGGCAGGGGCATCACACTAGTGCAAGGGATTCAAGGTATCAGAGGTCAGGGCCTCAAAATGAGGCAAGGGCTTCACAGCATTTGAGGCAGGAATGCTACCTCCTTTCATAAATTCTGACGCTTGTGCCCTTTGCCTGCCACTATATGGCACGAACCAGCTATGTTGTGTCACGGATCCTCCCTTCTGCCTATCAGAATGCTATGTGTGGTGCTACAGCTCTGCTCAGTGAAGTCACATGGCACCGGCTTTGTTACTTTTATTGAAACTTATGCAAAATCGTTCGGTTTTAGGCTCTTTTATCCTGATATTCTTCAGTTTTGCTCTTTAGGCATGTTTGGTGAATATCCTGCATATGAAAGGTGAAATGGGCTTCAATCTGCCAAATTCTGTCGAGAAGCATTGAAAACATATGGGTAAAACTTACACGAAATTGACTAATCAAGTTATAATTATATCATATGCTAGAGTTAAAATTCTAGTTCTCCTATTTGATTGATTCTTTTTCATTTTTACTTTAAAATTGGGTCTTTTTTCTCATTCATGATCCTTCACTTTACTCTTTATACCTTCTTCTATGAAATATCGTATCTTTTAACATTTGACATGTTCTTGTGAGTATGTGTGCTTACTCCTATAACATTCAATGAGTGTTATACAGATATGTAATCAATGATAGCGAATAGTCTCCTTCCAAGTATTATAAAATATTTGTGGAGGTAAAAACTTGGAGCTTTTTAGTCGTATTAGTTTGATCAGTTTCAAGTACTTTCATCAGTTTTTTTTTTCTGTATTGTGCTCTTATATCAGTTCATTGTGAGTCTTTAGTATCTCTTTTAAAATAAATTTATAAATATTTTATTTTAGTGTCATTAATTTGATATATATGTATTTATTAGATGCCACCATGAGAAAAAGAATGTGACATTGGTCGGAATGGTTCTATGATTGAGAATAATCGATTTAAGACCAAGTGTAAATGGTGTGGGCATATAATGAACAGTGGAGGTGTGACCAGACTCAAGCAGCATATCGTTGGGGGTTTTCCCAATCCTCAAGATTGTACTGAATGCCCAAAACAAGTGAAAATTGCTATGAGAGAACATTACCAAAATCAAAAGAAAGAAAAAAGGAAGGTTAAACAAAAAGAGGAAAAAATCTTTCACATTTGAAACAAACTGATGGAGAGAGAGAGAGAGAGAGAGTGAGTGCTTCAGTATAGATGATGAGGATGATAGTAGTGTTCCCCATACTAGTATGTCAGCTCAAGAGAAGAAAGATCTTGAAAGGGCTATGAGAATAAGTCTCCAAGAAGCGGAAGATTTGGTTGAAAGGACATTAAAAGGGATAGGTGGATCTGGTAGTAATCATGGTACTCAAGAATCCCTTTCCCATAAGAGAAAAGAATTGAAAACAACCTCATTGAAAGATCCTTACATTTATATATCTGAAACTCTTTCTTTCCTCTTTCCCCTTTTCTTCTCTCTTCTCTCCTTTATTTCCTTCTTTTCTTCTCTTTCTCTTCTTTCTCTTCCTTTCCTTGTTCCTTTTTTCTATCGGTAGGATCTGTTTCTAAAACCCTCGAGCACCCCTTTCTTTCTGGTTATTTCATCAGTCTCTCTTATGTTGGGCATGAGTGAGAGAGACTTTAAGTTGTGGGGCCCACCCACATATGAGACAGACCCAAAAAATCTCTCCTTCCGCTTCATATTGTGGGCTCTATCAAGCCCGCTTTTTGCCTACAAACATCAAGCTTCTCTTTTGCCAAAAACTTCATCATCATTTCTGATCCATTCTCACTTATATGCACCTTTTCAACGCATAACTCTATCTCATGCACATCATGAATCCAATGATAATTGATATCTATATGCTTAGATTTTGAATGGAACATGGAATTCTTGGAGAGGTGAATAACACTTCCTTGCAAGCTTCAGTCAAGGCTATGTATTCTGCTTATGTAGTTGATAGAGCAATACTTTTCTATAGCTTGGACTACCAAGAGACTGCTCCCCCTAGAAAAGTCATTAGGAACCCCGAAGAGGACTTCCTAGAATCAACATCGCCAACCATATCTACATCTGTAAACCCATCTAGCTTGGGTTCACCATTGCTAAAATATAAACACGACTTGGAAGTACCTCTGAGATATCTCAATATCCACTTCACTACTGCAAGGCCGTTTTCGAAGACTACATAAAAATCGACTGACAACTCCAATTGCATGAGCAATATCCAGCTTTGTACAAACCATGACATTCATCAAACTACCAACAACAGACGCATATGGCATTTTGATCATATCTTCCTTTTCTTTTTTAATTGTAGGACATTGTTGATTAGTGAGTTTGAAATGACTTGCAAGAGAAGATCTAACTGTTTTAGCCTTACTCAGACTAGATAAAAATCGACTGACAACTCCAATTGCATGAGCAATATCCGGCCTTGTACAAACCATGGCATACATCAAACTACCAACAACAGACATATATGGCATTTTGATAATTTCTTCCTTTTCATTTTTAATTGTAGGACATTGTTGATTAGTGAGCTTGAAATGACTTGCAAGTGGAGATCTAATTGGTTTAGCCTTATTTATGCTAAATCTTTCAATGAACCTTCAATGTAAAATTTTTGAGATAGCCAAAGTTTAATATTTGTCCTGTACGGGAAATTTTCACACCAAGCATTTGTTTCACTGATCCAAAATTTCATTTTAAAAGACTTAACTCTTTTTTTCAGCTTCTCTTTCTTTTGTACATCATGGTCAACAATCAACATATCATCAAGAAACAGCAAAAGAATTACATAATCATTATCTGAAAAACTTTTAATGAAAGTACAATGATTGAAGGTAGTTTTTTTATACCCATTACTCATCATGAAGGATTCAAACTTTTTGTACTACTATCTAGGTGCTTGTTTGAGTCCATACAAACTCTTCTTCAACTTGCAAATAAGGCTCTCTTTTCCTTTGACTTCAAATCCTTCCGGTTGGTGCACATAAATTTCTTCTTCAAATCACAATGAAGAAATGCAGTTTTCACATCAAGCTGCTCAAGTTCTAAATTAAAGCGAGTGACTAGACCAAGAACAACTCAAATAGAAAAATGTCTTTACCACCAGAGAAAATATTTCTTCAAAGTCAACCCTTTAGTCTGATTGAACCCCATATCTTTGTTGTGAGCAATTATATTTAGTCCACATTCTGTAAAGCAAATTGTTTCCGAGAGCATTCTTGCCTTGTGGTAACTTCACCAAATCATAAGTGTGGTTCTCATGCGAGGATTGCATTTTTTCTTGCATTGCTTTCAACCACTCTTTCTTCTGATCAACAGACATAGCTTCTTGGTATGTTTCTGGTTATCCTACGTCTATGATACTCATTAGAGGCATATCTCATACGTTGTTTGCACTCTCTAATGGTTCTTCTCAATTGAGGTTCAACTTGTGGTAATGGAAGTTCTTCATAAACTTGCTCACTAAACTCAATATCACCAAAAGAGAACCATCTTAATTTTCATTTTCACCATCATCTTGTGCTTCTCCACAGTGATTTGTAGACAATATAGGTGGAGAATTTGTATCAATTCTAACCGGAATCATAGTAGACGAATTACCTTTCTCAACTTTTGTCACAATCCTTTCAAGCTGATATTTAAGAAATACAACATCTCTACTCTTGATAATTTTCTTGGTCACTGGATCCCTTAATATATACCCGAATTCTTCATGACTAGAGCCAATGAAAATATATTTTTTGGCTTTATCATCAAGCTTCAACCTCTCATCTTTGGGAATGTGAACGAATGCCCAACAACCTAAGACTCTCATGTGATCATTAGAGACAACTTTATTTGTCCAAACTCTATTTGGAAAAAATCCACAACAATCCTCGTTGCATCCCCCAAAAAAGACTTGGGTAACTTTGCATAAAACAACATACACAAAACTCTTTCTTCAATCACGTTGTTCATCCTTTCCGTAACAGCGCAGATACTTTTTAGCTTTCTTCCAATTTCTCTTTTAACTTTGGAATGAAGCTCTTTGAAGGCGTCTATCATCTGGTCTGTAGGTCTCAAAAGAGAAAGCTCAAAATGATCATCAATAAATGTAGCACAGTAAAAGGCACCACAAAAAGACTTATCAATCATAGAGCATACATCAGTATGAATTAAATCAAGTACATTTGATTTTCTAGATGGAGGATAAGTATGAAAAACAACTCTATGTGTTTTCCATGCTAAGCAATTATTACATGTTTTGAAAGACATACCTTGCAGATGTGGCAAATATTGCTTTCTAGTGAGAACCTGAAGTCCCTTCTCGCTTACATGGCCAAGCCTCCTATGCCGAAGGTCAATGTCTACATCACTAAGAATTGTGTTAATCTCGCCTTTACAAAGCTTAGCATGCATAACATACAAAGTATTTGTCTTCGTACCTCTAGCCACCACTAGAAAACCTCTGGCGAGTTTCCATTTGTTTTCACCAAGATAACTGACATAACCCTCATCATCAAGTATGCCTACAGAAATCAGATTGAGGCGATAGACTTTTCATCTTTGTGCATCAACTTGTTTCCAAGAGTCTCTAAAACACATTTCTCCAATACCAACAATTATCTATTCTGACTGCACTAATATCCTTTTCATTTTTCTTTTCCTTTTCTTTTGGCTCTATGTTCTAAATTCTACAGTCTCTCTTAATGTGCCTAATCTTGTTGCAATGATAACACTTGATGCCATTTCTAGAATTTGTTCCCCGTTGAAAATTCTTTCGCCATTTCCATGTCGAGTTTTTTTATTTACTTCTTTCATAGACATCTTGCTTTTCACTAACATAAGCCTCAGAACAAAAAGAATATTCATTATTTTCTCTCCTTCTGGTTACTTTATTAAGCAAATTATCTTTAACTATTTCCGTAGTAAATTCAGGAACAAAATTACTTAGTGAAATCACTAATGTATTCTAACTATCAAGCAAAGAGCCAAGAATTAGTAGTGCCTGCATCTCATCATGAATCTTCTTTTCCATGGCTGCAAGTTGGTTCATTAAGTTTTTAAAGTTGCTCGTATGCTCAATCATACTACAACCCTGTACTTTAAATTTACAAACTTCCTAATTATCGAGGCTTTATTTCTGGGTGTACCCTTTTCAAGCATTGCCTCTAGGTTCTTCCAAAGTTTTTGTGTATAATTTTAGCTATTTGGTGGAAAATAGTGTCATCAATCCATTATCTTATAGTTCCAGACAGTGCAATATTTTCTAGTCTTCATCACTCATACCTTCTAGCTTTGACATACCTCGTGCAAAGGTCTAAATAAAACTTTGCAAATAAGCAAATCAAACATCTTGCACTTCCAAACTGAAAGTTCGTTGAGGTTAACTTTGTCATCCCAGACTTTGTTCCTCTTTTTCAACACACAAGAAAACTAATTCGAATAACCTAGCTCTGATTTTGGAGTTGATCATAATAGAGTTATGTCGATTAGCAGATTGACAAGCGAGTGTCATTGGTTTGCGCAAACATAGGTTTGTCAAGTTCTGTGTCTTTCGCATGTGCTGGTGTGCAACTTACAATATGGTACCCTTCCCTTGTTCTCATTTATATTAATCCCTCTTATATGTTATGCATGTGGGCTAATCGGTTGCTTTGTCACTGAATTAAGGCAGGAAAGTATTGTGTGATCGCCTTATTTAAATTGGATGTGCAAGAGCTCCTGGTGTGGTGGACTTAAATTTCATTGGGCTATGAATTACATTTCAGGAGTGGACTCTTGGGTATTTCGTTCTGTAACTCTGCTAGTTTTTGGGCGCTCCATTAGAAAGGGAGATCATATATGAGAAATTGGAATTATTCTACAAAGTGGAATTGTTGGGGTTTATATCGTTACTTGACAAGTTTCTCCAGTATTCTGATTATATTAATTGCTTGGGGTGCTAAAACGATCTGCAGATATCATGTATAGTGTTGGTTTTATCCTTCTCAATGTTCTGATTGTTGTTCATGTTATCTTATATGTTGGACTGGATAAAAAAAGAACTAGAAGAAAAAAATTTAAGATAGTGTCAAAAAAGGATTTTTTTGACAGAACAATATGGCCAACATCTCAAGCTGATTTGGTCAGTTAGAGGCTATTGTAGCAGATATCTAAGCAGATTTACAAGTTCTTCCGC
Organism: Aristolochia contorta; assembly: GCA_022405105.1. Classification (NCBI taxonomy): domain Eukaryota; kingdom Viridiplantae; phylum Streptophyta; class Magnoliopsida; order Piperales; family Aristolochiaceae; genus Aristolochia; species Aristolochia contorta. The sequence goes on along the minus strand of JAHZSQ010000050.1, from coordinate 356,638 downwards.
ATTTGTCACCATTGGTCCAGTCACTTGTGCAGCCTTCCTTGTAAGCTATGCCACCACTTTCTTCGGTTGAAGGGCCCAACCTGTGCTATCACCACTGCACCACTCTCAGATTTGAAGCAATGTCTGCGACTACCTGTTAAAATTCTACTCATTACTCTACCTTTTGCTAGACCATCATCACCATCACTTCAGCCCGACTCGTGGCTAGTGGTTCCATAGTTTGAGTTGGCTATTCCAGACATTGTCTCGGTTTCTTAATAGCAGAAAATCCACCATTACCTTTACGACCACTCTTCTTGACGAATGAAACCTAAGCATTCGTCATCATGCCCCCAATTGCCCATTATCCAGAGTCGCCTCCTTTATCATCAGTGACACCTTTGCTAGAGCCAACCACCCTTGAAGATCTTCCTCCTCATGCAATATCTTGCTCTGATTTGGACTGGCTTGCAACCTTCAATGGTAGTTTTAAGGATACTTATTTTGTGTTGCAGCTTCCATCCACTCCACTTCAGCAGCCATACATGTATTTTCGCAATCTTATATACTGCCATTTTACTTCGGTCCCCAGTGCTTTGCTCATTGCCAATGAGGACCTGCCACCACACAATCGTGACATGTCATGATTTATTGCCTGGTCTATGGGGTTTCTTCTATTTGCAAACTTTTGAAACAAGGTTCATTATGGTATATTATTGTTATGAGTGATGATTTGTCGTTGTTACGTCAAAATTAATTCAATTATTAACCTCTTAAAATAATTAACAACAAAAAAGACAAGGAAAAAAAGTTCATTCCCACGAGGGGTTTTGTGCATAACATATAGAATTTATCCTAATAAGAGTACATAAATCTTATAAATAGTTTATCGTAGCTTGTAATAGAACATGAAATTAACTAAAATAAAAGAGTATTTATCTAAATCTACTATTTACATTCTACCGACTATTTTCACTCTTTCTTAGCCAAGCATGTTCTAACTTTCTATTTAGATCTGATGTTATCCTTTTGAAAGGTTAACAGGAAAAGTTTAGTAACTAATTCCCCATTGTAATTAAAACTAGAGTGGTGATACGTGTACTGCCAAATTTTACTAAGAAGGTATACAACGTGATTAGGTGTCCTCGTTGGCAATCTAGGTAAGAGATAAAGTAGGAACTATCTTCCTATTATATAGGTAAGCCTAAACTTTAGACCTTATCTGGACTGTCAACTAGGTTGCCAGGAAGACAGCCACATAAGGATGTAAAATCTCACAATAAAATATGGCAGTATTGAAATCATTTTTCTTAAAACTAATACAACAATGTTTTTATTTTTAAGTTCTTTCAATCTTTAAGCTGTCATTATCAACTGTAGCTAAATTAAACATAGCAAGATGTTCAAATTAATAGAATAAATCATGTTTTAGTTGAGATTAAGAGGGAATAAGAGCCCCGTGGGTCAATCATTCAGTAAGGGATGGATACCCTTTACCTCTAGTAGGAGTAGTTGTGACCTCCCTAAACCCAACTGTTTGCTTCTTTTACCCAATTTGCTTTCTATGTGCATAACAAAAAGAAGTTGTAATTATAATGAACACATATAAAATGACATACATAAAGATGAAAACTTTTAACCATAGCAAATAAACATGATTTAAATACCAAAATTAACATCACCAAATTTATCAAATGAAGTCCAAACAATCTAAACTATAGCCACACCATTACATAAGGCAAGACATAAAAGAACCGCAAAAGACAGAGAACAAATCTAGAACAATGCATAAGAAGTAAGATTAAAATTAAGCTCAGAAACTTTCCACTTTTCAGAGCTTGTTGTGACACATCTGCCAAACGGAGTCGCTTCACCTGCGTGGACCGTGAACCAGTTCGTTTTTGGTGGTTTCATCCACTCATGGGCACATTCAACCTCTTCTCTATTGCCTTTTTCATTCTCTTGCTAGGGAGTGATAAGTGTAGAACTTGACCCATCTCGTTCTTTACTCTCCAAATTAAATTTCGCCCTTCAGTTCTACTTCTCACATATCACAAAAACCCCTTTTTATAGGTGATTTTGTGACTGTTCTGCTTCTCTATCTTCATCTGGTAGGTTACTTCTTTGCTTTAATCCTTAAGTAATCACCTAGAAACACTCCTCTCTTTCTCTGCTACACGAGCTTCTTGTGTTTGTGTCAATTTCCCTTTTTTTCAGCATCTGTCGCTTCTCTTTTTCGTCTTCCCGGATGTGGCTTAAGTTGGAGGGCATTTTGGTTTTTTCTGTTTTGTGGCCGTGTTAATCAAACCGGGTTCAACCAAAACTGGGCATACTACAGGTTTGATGGCTGGTTCGGCTTTTAAAACATTGGTTTTAAGGACTTCATAACCATTTTTGGATTTATTAGGGTCCCTCGTTGAAAGGACCTAGTTGCAATTGTATTGCTTTTGGTTGAGTATAAGAGTCTATCCCCCTATTCTGCTTTCACATGTTGGCCGCTGCTATCCCCTTTCTTCTTCCTCTCTTTCCCTCTCCCCTTCCTATTCTTTTCTATTCCCCTCTTCCGAAATCAACATAGGAGTAATAAATGACCATTAATTATGATAAGGGAATCATGGTTGCAATGTTCTGTGTCTCTAAAATGGAATTTAACCTTATTCCAGTGAGCAAGACATATCATCTTCTATACAATGATGACAGGGAATTTCAAAGTCCTTATCAATCTTCTTTTCACATTCCTTCGTACTTCAGGAAAATACATCGTATCCTGCTGGTTTCTGCAAGCATTTCAAACCAAACAAGACATCCAGAATATTCTTCCACTAGTGGACAGTCATGATGAATTTATGTTGTTTCCTTCTGATAATTCAAATCGAACTGAATTTGAAGGGTTCAATTCATTTAGACATTTCTCAGCCCACTGTCCTAGTCTTGAATGCCCATATTCCCTACAGAAGTCAAATATTCTAGTCCACATAGCCACTGTAGGCTCAAATGGCATCTCACAAATGAAATTTTCGAGGTCATCAATATTCCCATGCTTGCCCAGAAGCTCAATCATGCATTCATAATGCTCCATTCTTGGTATAACACAGTGCTTTCTACTCATGGAACAAAAATACTCATAGCCTAACTCAACAAATCCCTCACCAATACACGCAAGCATAACTCCCAAAAATGTAACATTATCTGGCTTAATCCTCTCCTCTTGCATTAGGCAAAATTGTTGAAGAACATAACTTCCCATTCCATTATATGCACAACCCAACAGCAAAGAATTCCACATGATGATATCTCTTTGGCTTGCTTCTTCAAACACCTTAATTGCATGATCCGGACAACGACATTTTGAGTACATGTCAATTAAAGCTCCACAAATAACTATATCTGACTTGAATCCATTCCTCATCATGTAGCAATGTATCTCCTTACCTTGAGGGAGGGTGCAAATATTTGCACAAGCTGCAAATATAGCACTAAAAGTATATTCATCAGAAGTTGTCTCAGTATTGCATTTCACGGAATATCTGCAAAGCATCCTCACTCCTCCCATGACGAGCATACCCTGTGATCAGAGCATTCCAGGAAATTCTATCTCGAAAAAAACCCATTTGGAGAAAACATTGCTTAGCATTTGTTAAGCTTCCACATTTTCCATACATATCTACTAAAGCATTTCCAACTAAAATATTTGAGAAGAACCCATGTCTATAGGCAAATCCATGAACTTCTCTCCCAGTTCTGAGGTCTAAGACTCCGGCACACATTCAGAATTAACCCAAGGGTCACATGATCAAAATCTTGAGTGGTCTGGCACATCCAAAGATGAATTCTAAGGCTTGTTCCCAACAAGAGAAACCGTACATAACCAGCTAACATGGCATTCCAGGAAATTATGTTTCGGTGGGACATTTCATTGAAAAGTTCCCTTGCATTGTTTAATATACCTCTTATTGCATACCCTGACACCATTGAAGTCCAAGAAACTACATTCTTTGAACTAGGTTGATCAAAAATTAGACGGGCCTCCTCCAAGCAGCCACATTTCACAAACATATCAATTAGAGAAGCAGTGACAACATCCTCCTTTTCGAATCCAGTCTTAATTATGAACCCATGTATCTGACGACCCACATTGATGGCACAGATTCCTGCGCATGCAATAAGGACGCTAGATAGTGTGAACTTCAAAGGTTGAACATTTTCACTAATCATCTTTGAAAACAACTTTACTGCCTCCTCTCCGTTGCCTATCTCTAGGTACCTTCTCACAATCACATTCCACGAAACAGCATTTGGAGAAGGGATCTCACCAAACATCCTCCTTGCATCATCAATGATCTGACACTTCCCATAAATATCAACTAGTGCGCTACCAAGAATGACGTTGCTGTAAAACCCATGCTTCAAAACAAGTACATGCAGTTGCCTAGCAAGAGAGAGGGCTAAAATGTCAGCACAACAACCTAATACACTAGCAAAAGTGATCTCATTAGGAAAAACCCTGGACGAATTCATACTAGAAAACAAAAGCAATGCCTCGTGAGATTCACCCGCGTGTGCATATGCAGTGATCATCGCATTCCAGGTCCCACCATCTCTTCTGGGCATTTCATCGAATAACTCACGAGCATCACGTAAACTACCACATTTCGCATATGTCTCAATCGTTCGGTTGAGTAAGAAGCTAGGGTGTTCTGGTAAAAATTGTACAAGATGCGATTCTATCTTTCTGGCCTCAAAAAGTGCACCTTTGGAAGCACAGAGAGACAGGAGACGAGCATAAAGATATGTCGGGAAGCCTAAGGGAGATGCACAGAGCATGGAAACGGCCTTCTCCAAACGACCGGAATCGAGGTGCGATATTATTGTCTTGATGGCTGCCTTCGGGAGTAATTTGGGCTTTTTAGTTTGCTCAATGAGACGGTCAAGCAGAGATGCAGCAGTGACGCCCATGAAAGTAAGGCGCCTTCTTGATTCCGCATTCAGGTAGTTCAGCAAATAAGTTTCCTAGCAGCTACGGGTTGTGATCAAATGGTGCAGTAGCATTTCTATGCCATCACTAGCTGTAGCATTTTTATGTACACCGCCAAAGTTAACTTTGTTGATCTGCCAATTGCATTTGCCTCAAAGTAACACTTGTGCAGGACAACTTGTCTCCGGGTTACCGTAAGGTGTGACAAACAATGTTTTAGGACACTAACTTCTTGAATAGTTATTTTTTTGCTTTGTACTGAGTGGTTAGAAGTTAGGAGTTAGGACACGAGATTCTCCTTAAATTCCTTCTTAATATTAAAGTCACTTTAGCATTAACCCACTGCAGTAGACATTATACAATTTTAAAAGTAACAAACATTTATATAATTTTAGAGATGATATATAAAATGTGTAGAAACTTATTTTTTACACCTACAGGCTGTAGATTGCACGTATACCTGAGATATGAAATATACAAATTTAAAATTGTACAAAACACCTATTATTAATGTCATAGATATTAAATTAAAAATAAATAATACCGATAAAATTCTTACACATTTCTTACGCATGATAACTATCCCACCATAATAAATCGCCAAATGTTGCAAAAACAATCTAACAACTAATTATCATACGAAACTTATAATATTTTAATTAATTTATTTAAACGAAAAATTACTTTTCAAACTATATGTGAGGATTAATTTTAATTATTATATATTTAATTATCTGTTTGTATTTTATAAAATAAGATATATTCTAATAAAAATATTGAATATGATAATAAGTTATTAAATAGAAAATATTATTTAAAAAATTAATATTACAATAATTAGTCGATGTTACATAGGTGGTTGTTAACATTGAAATAAAGTAGATAGAGTAAGTTTAACTACATATTAACAATTTCTTAGTTATTATTTATAAATATTTTACTATGAATATCTTATAACTGATTTATTATAATATCATATAAACATTATGAATTTTTTTTATCAAATTATCCTGATTAAGAAGAATAATTTATCTACTTTTTTCATGGATATAGTCATAAAATAAGTAACTATGGAAAATAGTCTTTTAATCTAAGTAGAATAATTTATGATGTTCAAAGATATATTTGTGATGAAATGATATATGAACCAACAAATACACAGTGTGTTATTAAAAATAATAATTTTAAATATAAATAAGAAAAAAAATTCACGATAATATTCATAAATATTTTAAACATTATATTTTAATTTAATGAAATTATTAATTATCAGTATATTTAGCATTTTTTTTAAATAACCGAACCAGCACAAGAAGTGATTTTGGTTGAACCGGTTCAATTGTTGATTGAACCAGGCAATGAAAATTAATTACTAAATTATATTGCAAATACTAATAGCAAGAGTCTTTGACAATGCAAAACCCAATCAAGTGTTTTGGGATAAAACTGAAAAACAAAAATCAAAGTATTAAATCTTTGCAAGTCAAAACACAGAAAAATAAATCTGAGAATATAGAGAATAGATTCGAACTAAAAGTCAAACAAAATCAGGAATAGTTACTTCTTTTCGTTGTTGGAAGTCCCTTGCTAATTTGTATTTTGGTTTGATAAAAGAAGGTGCCCTGATTTCTTGTTGAATTTAGTCGGGGAAGTGGAGAGTGTCGTGGTTTCTTAAACCGTTTGGGAAATTGGTAACCACCTTTCCCTATCTTGAGCTTCGACTCTAGTTCTTGTCTTAATTTTAGAGTTTTTAAACCGTTTGGGAAATTGGTAACCAGACCGGTTGAACTGGTTGCTCGGTTCAACCATTCAATGGCCGAACCCAAAAAACCGGCTGGGTCATCAGGATTTTACCCCTGTAACATTTTTTAAGAAAAGCAAACCATCCAAAGCCAGATTCCAGTTAAATCGAGTCGAACCAGCAGGGTCGGTTCAGTTTTTAAAACATAATTATTTTATTTTATTTTATTAATTATTCGATCTAACTAGTGTGTAATGGTGGTTTAATTCAAGTAGAACCCGAAATATTTTTTCTTAATACACCAATATAAAGTTCTAAATGAAGATTTTTAATTTGAAATCTTGTACTTATTATTGTTGGAAACTTGGAGTACACATTAGATAATGAGGAGAAAATTGGGATTAAATTTAAATAAAAAGTTGTTATTGAAACCTACCGTATTTAGAAAAAAAACAGAATGGACCTTGAGATAGCAATTAAGAGGAACGAGAAGGAAGAAGGAAGAAACGGAAGGAGGAAGAAAATTGTATGTCATTTACAATTAGGTGGAGAGTATGTCATTTACAATTAGGTGGAGAGGAGCCACCCAACCGCCAAACCTTGTCCTTCAACATCATTCTGACTCAGGCAACTTTGGAAAACCCTGGAAAATAGAAAACTGATGCAGAAATGCCTCTAAAAAGGGGTTTAATTTGGAGTGAACTTGAGAAAAATGATGAATTCATTGAGAAATTTGTGAAAAATGTGATTCCGAGTTGGTTTAGCTACTTGTCTAATTAGAACTGAAGGTTCACCTGAGTTTTACACAGACCTGTCTGAATCTCCAAAAGTAGAGCGGTTTAAGTAGTTGGTTAAGTCTAGGCCTTAGGACGGGCCACCCCTCTGTATCCGGCTCATCCAAGTTGTTCAACTCGGCCGAGTTACACTGCAGTGGTCTATAGGGAGATAAAGGCTGATAGCACATGCTTGTTAACATGTTAATGCAAAGATATTGTCAAGGTCAGCTAAACTAGATGAATGGGAATGAAGAAGTAACAATATAAATGGGTTATAATAGAGGACAAAGAGTACTGTTAGTTATGTTTCCCTGTCCGAATTCATTCATCATTTTATTCCGAAGAAAGTGCGACATCCTGTCTGTGATTCTATTACAAGCCACTAGTATATAATGGGGTAAATAGGTGAAGAGATGATAAACTATTTGATGCTAAACTTGTTACGGCAGCTAAAGTGACAACTTAATTTAATGTCACTAGTATTGCCTAATTCAGAAAAATGAGATACGTACGTAAGAGAGTTTTTTTTTTTTTTTTTCATGAAGACGTTGACGTAAGTGAGATATGTTGGATCCTTCATCCAACATTGGGTTTATATGTTTAATAATCATATATTGAAGACTGTCATATTCAGCTCATTTTAAGTGATCTAATTAAGTTTTTGGTAGTTGAGCTGTAATGTAGCTTAAAGGATGTGACTCTTCAGTGTGTAGAGACTTAAGGGTAATTTTCATTCTTATGATGGGCAAAAATGGAATTACCAGAGGAGATGACTTTTCATATAAAATAAGATGACCTTTCATCTCAAGAGATATAACCCTTCATAAAGGACAACTCTTCATCTGAAAGGATATGACTCTTCATCTAAAAGAATATGACTCTTCATCTCTATATAAAGGAGTCTTGGTCTCCAGATCAGTTAAATCAGTTTTCATTCTTCTGACATCAAATCTTCAGAAAGAATATCAGAGAAACTGTATCTTGATCTGGAAGACTATAACTCGTAAGGTTCAGCACAACTCTTAGAGTTTAAGACAAAGATGGATTCAGGTACGCTTCCCCTATTTAAGATATTGTTTCTCAATGAGTTTTTGACATGTTTTAGATCTTGTTTATTTTGGCTAAAGTTCTTACAAGTGGTATCAGAGCGATGCATGTCGAATCATTGAGATTATACAGTTTTTTAAATGTAAGGTTCATCTTGTGAAAATTTTGGACCGAAGGGTTTCAACAGTTATATATTTATTTTATTTTTTATCCTAGCTTCTATTTGAAGTAATATAGTTGTTTAGGTTGGTTATTACTGTAGATTTAACTTAGGATAAATAATTGATGCAAGCATACATGTATGTGCATGAATTCGGTGTGAATTTTAAATTTAAATTTTGGTATATTTATATATATTTTGAGATGAATTTTTTGAAACAACATGTCGCTAAAGTGACCTCTCTTGTGGAAATAAATTCATTTCAAAATATAAAAGGTTGTGTGTGTAACTTATGTGAATATTGATCGGCCCAAGGGAAGATTAATATTTATCAGAATTACATGTGCATTTGTGGTAATAAATAGCGTGATGATTATTTGGTTTTGCATAGGAACAATAAATCGGCCGAAAGGAAGTTTTATTGTTTGATATATTATTTTATTGTCAATGTTTGATTACGGCGCCAAGATATAACTTACAAGTTAATATTTTATCCAAAGATGAAATATTAATGGAGTGTCCGATATCTTGAGATGGGATTTACCTTTATTTAAATTTATTATTGAATTTTGGTTTTAAACTTATGTGAGCTTGTTTTATTTGATTGTTCTCTAATTTAGATATTACTCCTGCTACTATTACTGCGAATCTCAATTCTCTTCCTATGCTTAATGGCAAGAGAATCTTTCAATAATTCTCGGAGTCATGGACCTTGACCTTGCATTAAGGATTGATTCTCGTCCACCTCTTACGGATAAGAGTACTTCTAATGAAAAGAAGGAGCTAGAAAAATGGGAGAAATCAAATCGCATGTGTATTATGGTAATGAAAAAGGTCATTCCAGAAGCATTCAGGAGCACCATTTCTGACTCCATTACTTCGACAAAAAGAGTTTTTTGCTGCAATAGAAAAGAAGTTTGCCAAGAATGAAACAGTTGAAATATGTACGTTCTTGACAAAACTTATTTCTAAAAGGTATGAAGGTAAAGGCAATGTCAGAGAGTACATTATGGAGATGTCTCATCTTGCTTCAAAACTTAAAGTACTTAAGCTAGAAATCTCTGAGGACTTGCTTGTACATCTAGTTTTGATTTCTCTTCCGACACAGTATAACCAGTTCAAGGTGAGCTATAACTATCAGAAAGAGACTTGGTCTCTGAATGAGCTAATTTCATATTGTGTCCAAGAAGAGGAAAGGTTGAAACAAGAGAAGACAGAAAGTGCACACATGACATCTACCTCTAAGGACAAGGGAAAGAGGAGAAAACGTAAAAAGGATTAAGAGGCTGCAAACTAAGGAAGCAAATAAGGATGGTTGTTTCTTTTGTGGAGCCACTGGACATCAAAAGAAGCATTGTACTAATTATCATGCTTGGTGTGCTAAGAAAGGTATGCTTTTTAATTTGGTTTGTTTTGAGGTCAATTTAACTTCGGTACCTGGACACACTTGGTGGATAGATTATGGTGCAACAACTCACATCAAAGTGTCCTTGCAGGGCTATCTGAGTTGCCGAAAGCCAAATGATGGTGAAAGATTCATCTATATAGGTGATGGTAAATCAGTCGAAATTGAGGCAATAGGAAAATTTAGATTATTATTAAGAACTGGATTTTATTTGGATCTTGAGGAAACTTTTGTTGTACCGTCTTTTAGATAAAATTTAATTTCTATTTCTATTTTGGACAAATTCGGTTATTCTTGTTCATTTGGAAATAGAAAATTCAGTTTATTTCATGATTCAAAATTGGTTGGTTCTGGTTCTTCATCAGGCTCTGATAATCTTTATTCACTTGATACTATTGCCTCTTATGATGAATCCTTGCATTTGTGTACGCGAGGTGTAAAGAGAAAATTAATCCATGAGAATTCAGCTACGTTATGGCACAAAATATTAGGTCATATCTCTAGACGGAGAATAGAGAGACTTGTGTCAGACGATATTGTCAACCCCTCAGACTTTATTGATTTTGATGTATGTGTTAATTGAATAAAGGGGAAACAAACCAATAAAAGGAGATTTGACACCAACAGCACTGGAGATGACTTAAAACTTATACACACAGATATCTGGGGGCCATTTTCTTCGGTTTCTTGGAATGGTCAACAATACTTTATAACGTTCATTGATGATTTTTCCAGAAATGGCTACATATATCTCATTCATGAAAAGTCAAAGGTACTAGATGTGTTCAAAAGTTATAAGGCTGAAGTTGAAACCCCAAGTGCGTTTAAAATGCCTATTTATAGGGGAGTCTAAAATATTCCCCTTTTTAGTGCCCTAAGTGATCTGGCGCCATGCAGCTTCGGGCTCCACCTACGGCCCCAAGTCTAGGCGTGGACCATAGCTCCATATGATTCTATGGCGTTGTGCTTTGTGCTCCTTCGTTACGCCAGTGCTCTTGCTCGAGAGTCGGGGCGCTAGATGAGTGAGGATGGGCACTCATGTGTTGGCGTTGAGTGTCGGAGCTCTAGATGAGCGAGAATGAGCGCTCCTGTGCTGTAATCGAGTGGCAGGGCGTTCAACTTAAAAACGTTCTGTTGCTTGCAGTGCCCCTGCACTGAGTCGGGTGCTGAGGAGCCTGACACTTAGCCATTTTCCATGATCGCAGTCCTTGTTTATGCGCCGCTGCCGCTTCAATCATGGAGCTTAATTCTGCATTCATTATTCTGATGTCGTGGCCTCGATTCTGGCACCATGTGGCGACATACGTTGTGCTTCTTTGGCGCCATGCCTTCCAATCCAACGCCATGTGGCGCCGGCTTCTGTATTGCTCCAAAATGGGGTATTTGTAGGCCCATACCGTGCAAGTTGATTCTTTCTCCTTCCAATTTGTGTTTTTTTTTCTGAATATGGAGCATAAACCTACTAAACAACACCAAAAGTTAGTTTAATTGCAACACAATTATCTCAAAAGATAGCCTAAAACCACAACAAAAATTCCACTAACTAAATACTCCCAAACTTAAATGTTTGCTCGTCCTTGAGTATAGGTCTTAATACAGAGAGTCAAACATTTGATCTTGCCGATCACAATGTGATCAGTAGATCATGCAACACTCACTTACAAATGAAAAATAAAGATTCTAATTGATGGTGCATTCCTCCTATAGTCCTCTTTAAGTGTGTTTGCTTGCCTAAGAGGAACGCTCTATCTTGCCGCATTACTCAATTATTACCATAATATCTCTCATTAGGTGTTCTTTCCATCAATCAACATTTTATGAACTTTGAATTGTACTGCTAAAATACCATAGGCTAATTTCAAGGTCCACTCTCCACAAATTGTAGAGAAGTAATTCTAAGATCCTTCGGAATCCATTAGGTTTTAAAGGGGCTAGGGACATGGGTACGTCAAAAAGGTTAATCATAAAGGTTTAAACCCTTCAGATTGCTAGACTTAACCAAAATGATTAATTGAGATCCCCTCATAATCTAAAGCTACCCCCCAAACTTAAGCTTTGGCCAATTGATAGACCATTTTTCACCTCACTCGTTTGAAAATCAGAACTTCTGAACAGCAGTTCAGTCATATCTTAGATGTGTGACGGAGTATTTACACTAGCCTTGATATGCAAGAGCTGTTTTTTTTATTGCTTTCCCTCTGCCATTTTCTTTCACTCATTGCCCTCTGTGAATATCAACCCCAATCTGATTTAGTTAAACAGTTTGAATGGAGGTTCAAACGAGAAGAAATTAAAAAATACAAATAAACTAAATAGGTGAGTTGAAAATTGGTTGTCTTGAAAAAATTGGTTAAGCATACGATCAAAGTTTGGGTAAACTAGGGAATTTACATGGGATATCTTAAGAAAGGCCTAAGTCATTTCCTTGTAATCAACTCTCTATTCTATTTCGCCTTGAGTTTATTTTGAAACTAGTTCTAACATCTTAGAGTAAAACAATTCCTATAAAAGAGATAGTTATAACAATAACTAGTGAGTGGCTTGATAGAATTTTTTTTTTCTAAGGATTGCTAGACTCCCTCATGCCAACTATAAAACAATTCCTATAAAAGAGAATGCTTAATTTTAGTAATGTAAGAGAAAGCATTACAAACTATTTCATCATTTCACATTGACATAAAACTTATGTAAATTCCCTAGTTTGTCTTACATTACTAAAATTAAGCCACTCACTGTGCCTCTATCTACTCACTCTCGCTCTCCTCTACAGGCTCCTCTTCCTCTTCAAGGTTCTTGCTGGGCACTGCCTCCTCAGTTGTGTATGACAAAATTTCCATTTGTGGTAATTCATGCATGTAGGTTATTTGATTTATTGTTGTGGCCATTCTTGAGTATTCCCCATGCTGATTCTGCCATCTAATTATTTGATCGAGTTTTTCTTCTACCTTGGAAGTGGACGGCGGTTGGACTTTAGCCTTGTTTTTCGGAGGTTGCTAAATTTTATTCACGAATCCTTCATCAATAGTACTTCCTGCATAAATGATTTATTCAGATTCTTCAACCTTTACTCCTGCCTTAAGGCACAATTCTGTGATCGGCGTAGGGGATTTCGGTCTCATTCATTCTTCTAAGAATCTCCTCCCAAGGCGAAACATCTTGAGGGGAAGGAATTTGTAGTGGTGAACTCGAACCTTATGGTACGACGGCGAAATAGGCGAGTTTTTGCTTTGGTTTCGCCCCTTTTTTTTTGTTCAATGCCTTCGGCTCGATTTGATGCTTGGTGGCATCGAATGGGTTGAGTTTCTTCAATAATTTTTGCTTAATTCCTTCGACGGCGTGTGACATTGAGCCATTTCACGTGGTACCAAGTAACTTAAAATCCTTTTCAATAAGTTTGCACCGTGCAACTTCACACAACCCACTCAAAGCATCAGCTTGGTGGCATGTGGCATGAGAAAACTCCCCGCAGCATCACTGACACCACGTGACGCCAAATTGACCGCCGCAGCGTCATCTATTTGGAGGTACAGATTTTCAGATGCAGCGAGATGTGACTCATGGCTTACTCTTTCCAATGCAGACTTTATTCTATCTGCAAAAGTAACTGCCTAAAGTAAAAACTATTTGAGCAATCTCATAATTCACCATTGACCATTCAAACCATCAAAATTAAAATTTTCAAGTACGTCGTGACTTCATGGAATTGCTCAGTTTTTGCTAACCCTCGAGAATCGACTCAAGCATGCTTCACACCAACTAAGCACTACCCTTAAAGCATTTTCCGACCAAAATTGTGTCGCTCCTAACTTAACACTGTCTAATATTCTAACTTTCCAAAGTTTGTATGTACAAAACATGGGTTACCTCCCAAGAAGGACCAAATTATTATGTCTCTGGTAAAATTTATGAAAGATCCTTTCAACCTATCAGGATCCAAGATAGAGTTGGAAGAACTTTGTAGGTTACAACTTGTCCTCTTTTACTCAAGCTCTTCCCATTGACACTTTCAACAAACTTCAAGAGATTCTTTGGAGGTGAGGGCTCTTTCTTCTTCTCCAAACCTTGGTGAGGAAGTTTTTTCTCTTCCACCAATTTTCTGAGCTGTCTAACCTCTTCCTGCTTAAACTTCTCTCTCTCAGCAAAATATGGATCTGACCTGATTATACCAACTTTTGTAGTGGCTTCACACCACTCATCTATATTTAACCACCTCTTTTCATCATATGGGGAATTGCCTTTGACCCAGCTTGGGTCCAAGCCTTTAGATGGAGGTCTACCTCTAAAGACCTCTCTAACCAATTCCAAAGGGTGCTTCACCCTTTGACTTCCATTCCTTCTTCTCCTCATGGCTTGAGGGCTAAAGCAGCTGACTTCTTCACCACTAACCGATTTAATAGTGATTTCCCCCTCTTCTATATCAATAATTGCTCGAGCAGTGGCAAGGAAGGGTCTTCCCAAGATGATGAGAGTCATTTTAGTGCCTTCTTCCACATCAATCTCCAGAAATCAGCTAGAAAGAAGAGTCCAGTCACCCTTACCATTACATTTTCCAGAGTGCCCCTTGGGTGGCTGATTGATCCATCAGCTAACATGATTTTCCACACTAGCACCCAAGTCACACAGAGTGTCCTTGATCGTGTGGGTCCCAATGGTGCATGGTATGGCAAAGCTTCAAGGATCTTGTATCTTTGGGAAGAACCTCTCTCTCCAATTGCTGTATTCTTCTTATTTATACATTTTCTAGTCCAAATTATCCAACTTATACTCTTCAGATACTTCATAGGAGGGAACGTCAACTTGAAGCTTTTTGCTTCAGGGGGCTTATGCTTGACCTCATCTATTTCACCAATATCTCTTCCTTCATCATAGGGTAGTGGCCAAACCTTCTTCTCTTCCGATTCATCTTCACTTGACCAACTCAAGTACTCTTCTTTTGTCAAATCCAATGAGGGAGGATCGTTCTTTGGCTCCTTCAGACTAATATTTTTCTGGAGCTCTTCCTCCAGTCTCCATAATGGTGTTGATTGGGACTCATATTCGAACTCTTCCTCCTTACTTTCTGGCTCATACAGATCAATCTCTTTGATCTCAACCCATTCGAAGGGAGTTGTCTGAGATTGCCTTGCCTCATTCTCTTTCATATAAAAAAGGAGATTAGTTTGGTTCAAAGGAGATAGAATCAAACTCATTTTCTTCATCCGGAGTGAACTCTTGATTTGACGTCTTCCATTTCCATTTGTGCTAGAGTCTCCCTAGTGAACACTGAATTGCAGCTTCCTTATCTTCATTCTTTGGATTCTCCACCGTGTCATTGGAGAGAGATCCTTTCAGCCTTTCATTGATGGCTTTAGCCAAATGTCCCATTTTGGACTTCTATATTTCTCAAAGATACATCACGGCTTTACATCACTGATGGTTAGAATTTGGTTTCTCAGCTTGAGGCTGATTTTGAAACCTTCTCTTCTGTCCAGAATTTTGGTATTCCCTTGAGTTTGGATGGTTTCTCCAACTGGGATTGTAGGTGTTGGAGTAGAATTGTTTCTATTTTGAGCATATTGTACACTTTCCACAGTAGATGTGCAGACCTCAACTCCGTGTCCTGCACCACCACATAAATCGCAGCGTACAAATGGACTAGGTGCAGGCTTAACTTCCAAGGCTGCTATTTTCTTTCGCAGAGCATTGATCTGAATTCTAATTGCTGTGTTGGTGTCTACTTCATAGACTCCAACTGCCTTTCTGGAACTTTGACCTTGCTTAGGCATACTTCTTGTCCTTTCAGTGTTCCATTGGTAGCTTTTGGCTACCATATTTACAAACAGGTTGTACGCCTCATCAATGGTTTTGTTCATAAGTTCCCCTGCTTGTAGTTTGGTTTTGCAGACCGTTATAGATGGTGTGCTCTTGTGACCATTTTGGTATTGAATGGTGAGGGCACTTCCTTTGCAACTCGTTAAATCGATCCCAACCCTCATACAAAGTCTCACGATCCATTTGGGTGTAAAGGTTGATATGATTCCGCAATTTTACCATTTTGGCAGGAGGGAAATACTTAGGAAAAAAGTTCTGTTCAAGGTCCATTCTCGTGGTAATGGATCTTGAAGGCAACGATTTTAACCAGTGCTTTGCCTTGTGCCTTAGCGAGAATGGCAATAATCTCAATCTTATCGCATCTTCTGATACACCAATGGGCTTAAAAGTATCGCAAATCTGTAGGAGATTTGCTAGATGTGAATTCAGATCATCATTTGGAAATCCGCTAAACTGAACTGAGGTTTGGATCATTTGGATAAATTTTGGCTTGATCTCGAAATCGGTTGCCAAAATTGCCGTTCTTCATATGTTTGAGTGTGTACCTCCAACTTGAGGCACAATAAACTCTCTCAAACTTTTTGGCTCTTCATCAGCCATATCTTTCTCTCCTTGATATTCTTGCATACACAAGAGAGAACAAGAATAAAAATTCGGCTCACTTGCACAAACAAATAAAAAATTTAACTATAAACACACCAAAAATACAAACACAAACAAAAACAGAATTCACTCAAAAAAAATTTCTCTAACAAATAGAGCTAACTACTCTAACATGTAAACTCGATAATTTAAGCTACAGAAAGAATTCAATTATGTTAGGTAAATTATAATAACTACTGTAAGATAGATTACAGCTATAGAGCCCAAAGCTAATAGCAGTAATTAGTCCCCGGCAACCACGCCAAAAACTTGGTTAGGCGAAAACGACACTATAAAAATCTGCCCATGCACAAGTGCTTACTAGTGCAATTGAAATGCCACAAGTAGTCTAATGTAAAAACTACAAAAAGATACTGATTATTTGAATACAACAGTTCCTAAAGTAATACACACTCACACCCTAGAGACTATGCAGATGAGGAGTTGGGGGAATTGATTCATGTGATTAAGGGTAGGATTCATGTAATTTAACCTAAGTGTGCAACCTATAGCTTGTTAGTGCGTCTGGAATTCCCTACATGTAACCCTCTCTCGAGGCAATACGACCGTGCCCCTCTCCTTAGCCTGATTTGTCTCTCGAGGTCACAGTAGTAAACCAAGAGCCCATGCCCCTCTGCCTAAAACGACCACGTGTGTCCGGACGCTTCTCTGGAAGTCCACCGGTTCACCCCTCACCTGCCACTGATTGAACATAGTCAATTCGGGGATCACACATTGAGTGATGGTATGTATTCGTATTACCTCTTGGTCTCAACAAAATGATAAGATGCACTTGTGGAGATCGTCAATCTCTTCATGTGAATAGCTCCCCAATGTTCACTTACACTTAATAAAAGATTAATTGCACTAGATTAACTTAAATAGCCAAAATTACATGAATCCAAACCCAGAATCACATAACATCACTTACCCTCAAATGAAACTTTAGTTACACATTGTCTTGAGTCTTGATTAGGGAAGAATCCCTATTCATGAACATTGAATACATGGTTCGATGAGACATACACAAATAAATGAAGATAAAAGATAGACCAAGGGCAAAAACTTCCTTTTTTGCTCTTGGACTCTGCCTTCTTCCTCCCTTTAGCTCCAAATGTATGTCTGCTTCACTCTTAGTGCTAGCTCAACCTCTGAGGCATGGAGACGAGATGCCCAAAGTGCATTTATAATGCCTATTTATAGGGGAGTCTGAAAGATTCCCTTTTTTAGTGCTCTAAGTAATCCGGCGCCACGTGACGTCGGGCTCTCCCAATGGCACCAAGTCTTGGCGCTGAGTGTGGTGCCATACGATTCTGTGGCGTCACGCTTTCATTTCCTTTGTTCCTCCAGTGCTCCTGCAATGGAATTGAGCGCCCGGGGCACTACAGAAGCGAGGATGAGAGCTCCTACATTGGAGTTGATCCCCGGGTGCTGGAATTGAGCACCAGGGAGCTCATACCAGAAATATTCTGCTGCTTCCAGTGCCCCTGCACTGAGTCAGGCGCTGAGGCCCTCAACACTTAGCCATTTTCCATGC
Organism: Aristolochia contorta; assembly: GCA_022405105.1. Classification (NCBI taxonomy): domain Eukaryota; kingdom Viridiplantae; phylum Streptophyta; class Magnoliopsida; order Piperales; family Aristolochiaceae; genus Aristolochia; species Aristolochia contorta. The sequence goes on along the minus strand of JAHZSQ010000050.1, from coordinate 338,565 downwards.
TCACAGTCCTCATTCATGCGACACAACCGCTTCGATCTGGGCACCATGTGGCATCAGACACTTTGCTTTTGCATTAGTCATTCTGATGCCATGGCCTCGAGTCTGGCACCACGTGGTGTCCTGTACATTGTGCTTCTCTGCTTGGTGCCATGGCTTCCAATCTGACGCCATGTGGCGCCAGCTTCTGTATTGCACCAAAATGGCGTTTGTTTAGGTCCAGAACGTGTAAGTTGATTCTTTTTCCTTCCAATTGGTGGTTTTTTTTAATATGGAGCATAAACCTACAAAAACAACTCCAAACGTTAGTGAAATTGTAACACAATTATATCAAAATATATCCTTAGAAATACGATTTAATTTCCATTAACCATATCCTAGGTGGGGAAGGTGGCGTATATTTTCCAACTACCCCAAGACTGGAATATGCACAATGTATTCCTAGGGCCCCTATCCACATCCAGACAACCATAATGAAGGCTATCAACCAAATCCAACGAGATGATCTGGTTCACCAAAAATGTCAAAAAAATGTGATCAAATTCCTAGTCCAGTAGAAAGATGCACCAATCCACAAACTATGACAAATCGACCCCCAAGTACAAGCGTACTTACATGCCAACCTGTTAGAGAAAACCCACACTTCAATAAATAAACGGGTTTGTGTCGTACACAAGTGAACGTGTCATTAAAATAATAAAGTCTAGTAATTCAAAGTCGATCCCACAGATTGTTAGAATTAACTACTGAAATTTTGTCAAAATTACTCTATTTAGTCAATGCACACCAATATGATATTTAAAGTTCAAAACACAAGAAAAAACAATTATTGATTCCTTGAATTCAGTAAAATAACAATTTTATGTATAAGAAAATGGACATTAGTTAAATATCATCACAAACATCAAATTAAAATTTAAACAAATATTCAAACACAAGTTTATTATTCTACAACAAAACAAAATAAAAAAACAGAATTAGAAACAAAGAAACAAAGAAGAAATGCTACCTAGAAGCTCAAAATCCAAATCTCAAGTGGAAATTGCCCTCCTAATGCTGATTTCTTCTCTGGTTCTACTTCTTGAGCGGTCTCTTACACTGGTGTAGGGTTTCTTGAGCTCCCCAAGGCAATTTTTAAGAGTTTCAAGGAATTCCCCAGCTTGCAAATGTGATTTCCAAGATTTCCTTGGCCAATTAGAGGTCCCCAAGTGATTTCCAAGCATTTCCAACAAAATTCATGCTTCTCCATGGTGTTCCCCATGTGTTTCTCTGCGTCTGGACTTTGTCTGAGTAAGAATGGCCCTAAAATGACCTAAATCTGACACGTATAAGCCCCATATCTTGTTTCTGTGTGAGGGCACTCGTTAGCAAGACACTAACCCGTGCCGTGAGCATGCTTAAGTTGTGCTCGTATGCTCCGTTTTTCTTGGGCGCTTCATGGATGCTGTAATTTCAGTATTCATTGAATTTTACACCTGTTCCCTGCATAAAATGTGAAAAATTAAGTCAATTGATGTCAAAGAGTGGCCAAAAAGGGTAATAAAATACGATATGCATTTAACTAATCATACAATGCCCAAACTTAAATTCTTGCTTGTCTTCAAGCAAATAACCCTCTGTTGACATGTTAAATGATCTATCTAGCATGCCGGTGACAAAAACATTTGCAATTTACGAGGAGAAATGAAAATCATATGGTGATTGGCTATTTAACTCCATAGTTTTCCTAGGAGACTCCTCTGAAATTTCAATGGCCTAACACATTTTTATTCTTCTATAGTCTCCCGCAACTATTGTGCTTTAAATAAACCACAAACCGAGTATTTAAGTGTCTTCCTCTAAAATCCCATGAGCCAATTTCTCACTCCACTTTCCAGTAATTGTGAGGATCTACCCCTTAGATCATTAAGTCTTTTCATAGGTTGTAATGGAGCTTGGGACACAGGTAGGATAGAAAGGTATAAATGTAGGTAATTCTCTTTCTATAATCTGATGTAACCTCCTAAGAAGTTGGGCTGTCACAAAAGGTTCCCACAAACTTGATCTTTTACCCTCTATTTGCCAACTTTTGATCATGAAAAACTAAGCTTTTCAAGTCTTGCTAGCTGATTTGACGTTTTCTAGCTTTCTCCTTTTCTTTTGCTAGCTTCTCATCTTCTCATCTTCTTTTCTTTTTCTTTTTCTTCTTTTGTCTTTTCTATTTTTCTGTTTTGTTTTCTCCCTTCTCTCTTTCTGCAGTTAAACTTCCAAGTACAGTCCCAAAATCTGATTTAGCTCAATCATGAAATAAAAGAGAGAGGTATATAAAAAGACATTTCAAATTCACCCAATTCATATAAATCACATGTATGGTGGAATGACAAAATTGAGCATGGAAACATATAAAGTAAGAAGGCTCTTCCCAACTATAACCACTCTCTACAACAGCATCTAAATCTTCAAATGGGGATCCTAAAAATTTAACTAGTTGACAAATTTCTCTAGACACCTCTTGCTCAGCAATGAACTTTAGAATATTTTTCTCAGTGCTCAGAATATTTTTCTCTAGACTGCCAAATTGCTCCCTATTACGATGGAGTTGGTTGCTTAATGGAAGAACAATTTGGACTGATAGTAGCAAGCTCCCATGGTCTTGAAAGACCGCATGGGCGGGAGATGCTAGAAGATATACTTGGATATGCATACTCATTCCACACATAATTCCTTCTAAACACGGAGTGATTCAGGCAAATATTCATCTTTCAACACGTATACGTGCAAACATCCATACCAGTAGGTAAACCAATTTCAATGTCTTTTATTTATTTTTAAATGTTTTGGATTTTCAAAAAATTAAACTAAGAAAAAAAACCAAAGATCTAACTACTGAAATTAACATTCAAACACTTGATAATCAAAATTTAAACAGCTGACACTTAACCGACTAGCAAACTACTCAAAATTCACACACTAGAAAAAAAATATTTCACACTTCAACAAGAAAAACCTATCTCTAATTGAAAAATATTTACAAATCCTAAAATACTACTAAACTACATCTGCTAGGAATGGTAACAAAATTAATTCATAAGTACTCGGCAACAGTGACAAAAACTTGTTTGACAAAACCACGCTTAAATATATAAAGGGGTTTTGTGTCATATTCAAGTGCACATGTCATACAAGTAAAAAAATCTGGTAAGTCCATGTAGATCCCACAGATACATAGAATTAAAGACTCAAATTAAGTCCTAGATACGACAGTTAGTCAATGCATTAAAATATGAGATTTAAAAGATAAAACACCCGAGTAAACAATTATTCATGCCTCGAATTCAGTAAAAGAACAATCTGATGTCTAAGAAATTGCTTACACAACACTCCCCAAAGGAGGATATTAGTTAAACATCAACACAAACATCAAATCACAATTTAAACCAATCTTCAAACACATTATTATATAACAACTACAAAAATAAAAAAATCAGAAGTAAAAACAAAGAAGAAAACCTCCCTAGAAGCTCAAAATCCACCTCCCTCGTGGAAATCGCCCTCCTAATGCTGATTTCCTCTCTGATTATCTTCCAAATTGTTTTTTTTCCCTAGGCCAATAAGAGCTGCCCAAGTGATTTCCAATCATTTCCAGCCAATCCCAGCGACCCCAGGTGGTCCCCTCGCATTTAGACTAGTCAAAAAATCAGAAATTGGCTAGTCTAAATGAAGAGAAATCAAGAAAACTGCTTAATGGAAGAAAAATGGAGAAAATGGTTAACAAGGGCCAAATATAAATTTTTGAAGAAGTTTTTAGTGGGAGCTCACTCTAAGTAGGTTCAATATTGTGATTAGAGAGAATGAACTCTTCGTGATTGGTTGGGCTAATACGTTGCTACAAAAATTTTGCCCGTACGCAAGTGCGCGCGTCACACCGAGTAATATATTGGATGAGTCCAGATTGATCCCACGAGAAATATCTAACTACTGCAATTAAAGAGAATTGATACACACTCACACGCTAGAGACGAAGTAGATTAGGAGTAGGGGGAAGTGATTCATGTAAAAGTAGGATTCATGCAATTTAGCTAAGTGTGCAATCTGTGGCTCATTAATGACTATTTATAGGAGAGTCTGAAAGATTCCCCTTTTTTAGTGCCCAAAGTGATGTGGTGCCATGTCACATAGGTCTCCTCCGATGGCGCTAGGTCTTGACGCCGAATGTGGCACCATACGACTCCATGGCATCGCATTATGCTGCCCCTCATAGCACCAGCACTGCAGCGCTGGCTTCAATCGCCAACGCGATGCACATGCAAGGTCAAGCGCGCAGGCGTCGGCTTCCATCACTGAGGTGCTAGATGAGTGAGGATGAGTGTTACAATGTTGGATCCTGATGCCGAGGTTCTGCAGCCAGTAAAGTTCTTCTGCTTCCAGCGCTTCTGCTCCGAATTTGGTGCTGATGCGTCCGACACTAAGCAATTTTCCATGCTCGCTGCCTTTTTGTCATTCTGATGCTATGGCTGCTGCTCTAGCATCTTGTGCAGTTGTGTGCTTTGCTTGTCTTCATCATAACGCCATGGCTTCCAAAGTAACGCCATGGAGCGCCACCCTCTGTATTGCTCTAAAATGGGGGTTTTTAGGCCAAAAACGACTGAATTGCCTTTTTCTCCTTCCAGTTGGTTTTTAGTCAAAATGAAGCACATTCCTATAAAATCAACACCAAAATTTAGTGAAATTGCAATCCAATTATATCAAAAGTAGGCCTAAAAATGCAGCATAATTTCTGCTAGCCAGTGATTGGCTTTTTCTCCTATCCAAGTCCCTAGTCTGATTACAACCTAAGGAGAGTCCTAATGATCATTGGAGCAGCTTTTCACAATAAGTGGAAAATTGATTTAGAGTGTAGCTTATGGAATTCTAGGATCAATTTCTCAAGTGCATGGCTTGTGGTTTGATGGTGAGAGCAACATTGTTGGGGCAACAGAATTTGATAAGTAGTGGAGCAATTAGATTGTAAATGAGTGAGTCCCTAAAGAATAGTTAGACTGGTAGTTGGCCGAGCAACAACGATTTTTATCTCTTTAACTCAATTTCATAATTTTTCATCATCAAAATGTATGATAGATCATTTCAAATTATGTGAGATGTTCCTGGCTTGAGGACAAGCAAAAATTCGAGTTTGGAGGTGTGATTGGCGTACTTATTCACTCATTTACATGCATTTTGGCCAATTTTATTGTCTATTGAACCCCAATTGGCTTAGTTTTGTTTGTATTATACAGGGAAAAGCGAGAAATGCCAAAAGAAAGCTAACAGAACAAATCTTGCACAAATTGGAGCCGAAATGAAGAAAATAACCCAAAAATGGACAAGTGCAGAATTTGATGTTGTACGGTGCCAAAGTCGGTTCATGGTGTAGTTACGTAAAGAAGAAAATAGAAGATATGTGCCTGACACCGTGGAAAGCGCATCGCGGCGCTGCTCTTTCAGCACCGTGACGTACACTAGATATCACGACACCCATGCTAACAAGTAGAAAAATGAGCTAGCACTCCTGCGATGGCTCTATCGGTTCCAAAGTGAACTCTAGTGCCGTGGCGCTCAACCCTGCAGCACCCCTGAACTGAGGACTGAGGTGAGTGCTACAGCGCTAGTAAGGAAAAAATTGGCTTCTGAGCAGTAGGGAGCATCCAGCGTCACGATGCCAAGTAAGGCAAAGGCCTTGTGTTTCAGTGCCAGCGTTGCGCTTTCCATTAGTTAATGTGGCCCGGTGCATCACGATGCACCTGATACCGCGGTGTCGGGCAACTTAATGCACAGGTATTGAAGGCAAATTAGGGTATTTTCCACAGGGATCCTTCCAGAGCAGACGGGAGACGCGTGACGAAGATATGGGGGAAATTTTGTGCGAGACTAGGATCAAGAAGAGCTAAAGAGCTCAAATTTGGAGCTACCAAAGTAGGAGATTCGATCTGGGAAGATGTTTCCCATCATTGGAGATATCTTCTGTGAGTTGTTCCCCTGATGCCGGGGCCAAAATTGAGCACATCAGCGCTCCGCCCCATCAGCATAGGAGCGCTGGATCTGAGGAAGGAGCGCCAACGTTCAGACGCAATCAACTTAGGGCCTGCCCACCTACGCATTTTCCTTGTGTTATTTTCTTCATATCCCACATCATGGCACCGTGTGGTGCAGAGACAATATGGCACCAGGCTGGTTCAAGCAGAGGAATTATAGCCTCTTGTCTTGTTCACGTGCAGCTGTACTACTATCCCGTTGAGATAGATAAGCCTTGTTCCAGGCTCTTCACTGATCAGTATAAGAGTCGAAGGTGGAGAATGCCACCTCGTTCTCTCACACACCAAAAGGAATAGATGGAAGTGTGAAATTAGGAAAACTAAAAACAACAATATTGTGGAAAAATGACTTTGATTACCATAAAATATGTAGAGTTCCAAGTACAGCCCTAATGCTCTCCCCCTCAGATCTCTTTATTTATCACAAGGATGACTCTGATATCTAATCCTTAACCCCTTTAAATATCATAAATAAATATTTCCCAAAAATCCTAGGGCGTTTGAGAGAACCGTATTCTTAAGCTAATAGGACTCCGGGTTTCCATTTTGGCAGTTTCCCTACAAACTATGCCCCCTAGCATAAGAGTTGAAATGAACACCCCTTTCCTAAGTAGATTAGGAAACTCTATATAAGGGTTTTCCTTGTTCATCAAGACAAGCCAACTCTATATAAGGAAACTCTATATAAGGGCTCAAAATTGAACAAAACTCCCAGGAGTGAAGGTTACCTTCCTGTTGCTATCTCGAAAGGACTGTTCTCTAGCTGGAGTCCTTTGCATGTTGTAGCTAAATTGGGCTATGTTAAGGAATTCCAGCCAATCTTTCTGGTGTGCCACTACAAAATGACTGAAGGACACAAACCCCATTTAAATAAAATTATTAAATTATTAAATTGATTATGAATATACGCCTAAGGGGTTGTTTCCGTGTGCAAGTGCACATATCGTACATGTAATATTTTCTAGTGAAACGAGGTTGAATACACAAGGACTGTGGAAGTGACTACAGAATTTAGTCTCGATTATTATATCTAGTCTACGTATTAAATGCTGAATTATGAAATTAAAATGCTGGTGTCACTGAAATTGACTTGCTCAACCTTGAAATTAAAGTGGAGGAAGATAGAGGAGTGTAATTCTACAGTTTATGCAACTTTTTAACTAAAATTTTCTACCTGAGCAATTCGTCAAACACATAGTGGATCAAGGGTAAATATATGTGTAACCTGCTGTCACTCGCGTTACAACCGTATCTTCTCTCTATTCTCCGAATTGTCAGTGCCGTGAGAGTTAAAAGATCTGATCCTATACTCTCACAATGCTAATTCTCTTTCTCCACCCATTTGGAGAAGGGAACACATGCTAATTAGAATTTATCTACCTTAGTCTACAATGTCAAGATTAACTAAGGTTGGTTACATGTTTAAATGTTGATCTGACACTTAGGTGCACTTGATGCCCAACAATAATTACACTTAACATGACATTAATTTCTCAAATTGTGAATATACCAGTCAATGCCAATACATGATAGAATCACCCCCTAGTATGTATTTAGCTAAAAATTATATGGATTACACGAAAAGTTCATAAAATAGTCATTACACACATTTTCTAGCTTAAACTTCACTAAAGATATGAAAATATAGCATTATAGATAGAGAGAGCTTTCTCAAGGTTCAATCTGACAAGAACTCAAGATTTCTCCTTCCCTTAGGTCGGGAATCACCCTTTTCCTCTTCTAACACACTTTCCAAGGCGTCACAGCTTGTCTCTTGATGATTCTCTTTCTAGCTCTCTTTATATGCAGCGAGTACGAACTTCTAATTTTCACACTACAACTGGGTGGTGCCATCGGCGCTGAGGTATCTGAACTGTGATGCCAGGGTAAATCTCATTTTTCTGACACATGCAGCAACATCAACTTACTGAGACAGGAGCCTCCATCGTGCGTACTTGCTTCAAGGAATTGAGGTAGTGGCCTCAATCAGGCACTCAGCACTCTGCCCCAACTACGTGTCATACCCCAAAAGACAGTGACACACCCTGGTTAACTTAAGCCCCCTATCCGGCGGTAGTGATAGCTCCAAACCCTATTGTGGTTCTTACAGGGTAGAATCAGCCAACCCAAGATCATTTGAAACAAGGAGTGGCACTACCCCTTCACAGTTGGATTAAACGGGATGAGCTGGACCGTCATACTTCGGCTCCGTGTTCCTTGGATCCTAACGTAGCTACCAGGCGGGCTATGGTATTTTCTCTACCCACCCAAGCTTTTACTAGTGCAACTTATGCACGCACAATTGCACAAGTGCATGAGTGGTGGCCCAGTGGAAGGTTGCTGGTTAAGGCCACATGACAATCTCCCACGCCCATAAGGCCGATGTTCTTATCAGGCCCAGAAGGCATTGATGTGTGGTATTCTTTGAGCTACCTTTCATCACTTCTCAGAAGCTGCTTTAGCATTTGTTCTTAATCTTTGATGAACCGTCATTTGGCTCTGAACTTTAGTCTAGCAAGATGAACCTCTCCTGTATGAGTTTCAAAGTCCTCTGCAGTCGGAATGGCCGTTCTGTCTTGATAATTTCTGTTGATGGAATACATAAAACCGTTATTTTCCTTCTTGAGGGTAAGCTCTCCTCTTGCATAAGAACTTATGGATCTGGAGCAATCACAGATCCCTCATATATCCAACATATATTTCATCTTCTAAAGGGGTTTTTGATATTGACAATGCGACTTAGTTGGGACTAGTGTCCTGTATGCTGCATCCGATCGTCCGGATCCTCATATACTTTGTGAAGAAGTTTTGGCAGGTCCTAGAGGAATTTCTTGACCCAGGCCGTGGGGTCGTAACTCACTTTCTCCGAGGTCTCCTAGGCTGTTTCTGGCTTACTTGGTCGCACCTATGCGATGGAAGATGGGAAAAGTGCTTATTTCTCCACCTCGTAGTCCGACAGTCTATGGATAGCCATACAGGGGATACTTTCCGCGGTCGGAGGTGGTACTTTCCTTTATTTTTTATCCTGTGTGTTGGGGTCTGGTCTTCCCTGTGTGGCTCGTTCTTCCGCCGTTTCTCATCCTTCTTTCCTAGCTGGTGCACATGGACGTAGTTAGTGATAGTAACCTTTCGTTGTTGCTTCGTAGCGAAGGGCCGCCTCCATCCACTGCGAAAGGGGACTTCTTTCTATGGGTCCTTTGTCAGTGTTGCTTCTAGTGTTGCCTTACCTAGACTGAGGGGATAGAGAAAGGTGGCACATGCCTTCAGCATGTTCAGCATGTCCTAAATCACATGAAAATTTCTCGTAACCTCACGATGAGGTTGTTTGTCTCCACCTCTAGTCTTTCCAGATTCTCTAGTGACCTTGAAGCATGTCATAGGGCTTCTTGTACAGCCAGCGCAGCTTGGACACTGGGAATATCCCTTCAATCCCTTTTGGGATGAAGAGTACTTTTTCTGTGCTTTCATTTACAAGATTGGAAATTGTGTCCTTTGGCACAACGTTAAACCTCCTTTCTGTCACGATCCTCTTCTCCTTCTCGCTTCAGAAAACCGATTGTACTTATGCTTTCAATTAAGGAAAGAGTCAACCAGAAGGTTGCAGACGGGAGATTATATGGCCACTGCAATCATTACATCATCCTAGTATTGTGCACTTCTTGCTCGTAATAGGCGCTTCACTATCATGACAGGCCTCTTCGAGTAATGTTTCTTCTTCGGAAACACCCTTCATGCGTGACAATGTCAAGGTTTAATCTCGAGATCCCACTTCTTCAAAGTTGTTATGATACCAATTTGTAATACCATGGATGTCTGTGACACACCTCCAGTGGTAGTGGTGGCTCCAAGTCCTATCTCTTGTGATTCTTGGTTAGTAGAAATTATGCTGCAAGTCCAAAAACCTTTGTTGTTGTTTTCGTAGGATTGTGCTTCATATTTACTAAACCCCAAATGAATCGAGAAAGAGGCAACTTGCATGGTTTAGGCCTAAAAACACCCCATTTTGGAGTAATACAGAGGTCGGTGCCACATGGCGTCAGATAGGAAGCCATGTCGCTATGAAGAGGATCAAAGCACCAATGCATCCAACACCAGAGCAGCAGCCATGACGTAAGATGACATATGCAGAAGTAAAGTGCCTCACGCCACTAGGGGTGTAAACGATATCAGATTATACGCTCTACCATCCGACCGATTACGGTTCTACCGTCTCTGAACAATAAATAATATTATCCGTTTCCTATTCTACCGATTACCGTTGTACCGTTAAATAAATTGGACGAAAACGGAAATAGCTCTTCCGTATCCGTTCTACCGTTCTACCATTTAAATAGGGTAGTATGGTAAATTTATCAATCTTTTTTATGTTTAACATTTTATTTTTATTAATTGATTAATTTGCCAAGTATACTCTTCACACAATGAGATATCATATAAATATTATAGAAAAAATTAATTATTTACTTATTTATTTATTTTGATAAAATAAAGTTCAAAACATTATTTCCCCTCCTATTATATTTGTATAATTATTTTAAAAATTATAATCTTTTGTCATAACAATTGAGTATAATGACTAATTGAGTAATTGATTTAGAATCTAAATTTCTATTGAGGTATATCTTATATGAGTTATTGAATATAATGACTCATTGCCCATTGGCTTAGAGATTTTTGAGTTTTATACATAACAATTGTCAAAATAACATATTTGCAATACGAGTTAAGTCTCTATTATGGTTTTTATTATGAAATAATTAATACTTTTTAGTAACAATTAGAATATACGAATATTTCTTAAATCAACCAAATTTTTTAAATTTACTTACACAAATTATTATATTACTATAATTGAATGAAAATTATTAAACTTATTATTGACTATACAATTACCTCATTAAGCAATAGTTATTTTATTTGAATTTGGTATTTCGAAGGCCTCTAATTTTTTGCTTTCGAAAGACTAATTTTTTATTTGGTATTTCTAATTTTCATCGGCTGGGGGAACTCATTGTATTGAAGAGATTTGTATTGTGATTTGTGAGGTGGAGAGACCTATTGTAAGTATTTTGTTTGGTTACAGTCCTGGGATAGAAATATTTATGGAGATTTATTACGTATGATTTTGTTAGTCTATCTTTGGGAGGTTATGTAAGCAATTATTTGTTTTAAGGGACCTTCTAATTTTAGAGTGTTTTATTTTTTTGAATAGATTTGTTTTTCAATTTGTTTCCATTTAAATCAATTTTGTAACTATGTTTGTAATTTATTAGGTTTTTAAAATTATTTTTATTTACTATCCATATAAATCTAAATTAATCTGACAAAATAATTGGGCGATATGGAACGAAAGTAACGAAAATAGAACAAAAATAAATGGGCGTAAGAAAAGTCATATATTAATCGGGTGGAATGAAACTAATCGGGAGAAAATGGTAGAAGTGTTTTCGCCCGATTATTAATTGGACGAAAACGGCAACAAAGGAAGCGAAAATAATCGGGAGAAAACGGTAACGGTATAAGCTTTTGTAATCGGATATGGTAAACGAAAAAGGTATTTTCGTTACCGTTTAGTTCCGTTTACACCCCTACACGCCACATGTCGCCAAATCCAAAACTTCCTTGGTCTTGAGAGTTGGTAAAAGATGGACCTGAAAAAGCATTATCACACTCATCATAATTCATATAAATGGTGTAATTAAAGTAAGAATCCATCAATCAAACACACATACAAACATCCATGCAAGAAGCAAATTAGACCAATTTCAGAATCTCATTTTTTTTAATTTATTTTTGCAAAGTAAATAAAAATCTAACTAGAAATAAAAAAAGCAAAAATACCTAATTATGACTAGACTATAGTTAATTTGGATTGGTAAAAATGTGAACCAAATACTTCCCTGACAATGGCACGCGTCGTAGCAATTAATACACTGGAGTGTCCAAGTAGAATCCATTGGGAAGTGGGATTGAACAATATAATTGTGTCCATTTTACTATATCTAGTCAAGGCAATCTGAGGAGAATTAGAATTGAAACTAACTAAATGCTAAACTAACAAAACTAATACTAATTCTACTTTGAGTTGGACTTGGGTAACTCAATTATACACTAGGGGTGTGATTAACTATTCTGCTCCGTATACTAGCTAAAGTCCTTCACTTGGGTGTTTTATCGAACACATAGCAGGTCTAGAAATTGCTATATGTACCCCTCTCTCGAGGTGATACGACCGTGCCTCTCTCCTTTGCCTTATTCTCTCTTGATGTTAAGGGTCTAAATCAAGGCCCATAAGCAGCAGCCAATATGACCACGGATGTCCGGATGCTTTTCTCGAAGTCCACCGACACACCCCTCATTTGCCACTGCATGCTTACAATGGATTTGGAGATCACACGCTGAGTGATGGTTTTATTTTACGTACACTATCGGTTTAACGAAACGATAAGATTTGCACTTGAAGATTTTAATCTCCTCGCATACTTAGCCTTCCAATGGTCACTCACACTAAGGCTTGACTATGCCTAACACTATCCTACTAAGCTACCATCACCTTGTGATGGAAGCTTCATGCACTCATAGGCATTTCAAAATATGCAAAAAAATCACCACAAGTAAATGAAAATCAACTAATATAAGAGAAATGTGCAATCACTAAAACACCTAAAGGCTAATATCTCAAATACAACAAAATATAAGCAACCCTAGACTCAAATTTGAGTTCTAGCATGAAACAATATACAAGATGAGAGAAATATCTCACCAAATATCAAGATAAAGATAAATCTAGACTCAAATACGAGTTCTAGCTTAAAATATATGCACAAGATAATGGAAAAGAGAAATAGGGATAGAAGAAACTCATAAAAGGTAGATCCTTTGGCTGCAGACGTCTTCTTGGATAGAATCTCTTCCTTCAACGGCTTCAAATTCATGTTTTGGTGTTCTTCTAGAGTCCTAGACTAGCCTAAAGTCACTTCCAAATTGACTCACGCTTTTTGCTTCAGTTCCAGCAAGGCTTTGCTCATATGACCGAAAAAAGGCCTGTCATAGGTGTGCATTAAGTTATCCTGTGCCACACAGTGTCGCCATGATTCTGTGGCGTTGCAAATTGTAGCGAGCGGAACTGTAGCGCACGCGGGAACTGTAGTGGTCGCTGTTCTATAGTGGGTGCGGTTCTGTAGCGCACAATTGTGACTGTAAAGCAAAATTGTGACAGTAGCAGGCGCCACAGTGTAGCTTGAAATCAGAACTATAGATGTTCTGCAGTGCCCGACTCTATGTGGCACCGGATACCCTCCATGGTGCGACTTTTTTCGGGTTTTTTCCCGCCGCTAGTGCTCTGGTGCTGGGTTCATTTGCCTAGACTCTCGTTTGTTCGCCACGGCACTCGGTTCGGTCATTGAGGTGTTAGGTGAGCGAGGATGAGCACTCTGGCGCTGGATCTAGTCGCCGAGGTGCTCACCAATAACTGTAGTATAGAATTTGGCACCAGGTGGCTTCAAATTTTGCATTTAACCATTTTCTGGCTATTTTCTTCATTTTAGCTCATATTTGTGCGAGATTTATTTTATTGGCTTCATTTTGGTATTTTGCATGTTTTCCTTGTTGAAGAACAACAAAACTAAGTCAAATAGAGACAATTTATATACTCAAATAGGTTTTAAAGTATATAAAATTGGGATCACAATATCCACTAACTACTCAAGATGGAGGTACACTCTCTTGAATAAGAAGACCAATATTTTTGTTTTTAATTTTGAAATAAAGCCAGAAATCATTTAAATAATTCAAGCTTAAATGCAGTTTAGTGGATTTCCAAATGATTATCCGAATTTGTTTCAAGCAGCTTTTACTGGAAATCTATGGTACTTTCAAGCGTAATTGTGTGTCAGAAGATGCTATAAGATTGAGATTATTCCTATTTTTGGAGAGGGATACGGCGAAGCATTGGTCGAATTATTTGCCTTCATGTTCTATCCTTACGTAGATGGATCTTCAACAGAAAAGTTCAGCAAAGTACTTCCCTCCAGCTAAAAAGGTAAAGCTGAGGAATAATATCAATCCTTTTTCTCAAATGGATCAGGAATATATGTATGAAGCTTGGGATAATTTTAAAAGTCTTTTAAGGAAATGCCATCTTCACTCAATATCTTAATTGCTCACAAGTGCACACATTCTAAAACTTGCTGCAAAATCAAACAAGGACAATTAATGATGCAGCAGCAGGTAGTGAACTTATGAAAAAAATCAATTGATGAGGCATTTGATATGTTGGAAAACATGGCAGCCAACATCTACCAATGGAAAACTCAAAAGGCCATGGAGCTTGCCTGAGCAAAGCCAAACCTCAAGAAAGGCAATTGGAGTCTACAAAGTAGACACCCACACAGCTATCCGAATGAAGATGGATGCCTTGAAAAGATGATAGTAGCCTTGGAAGCAAAATCCGCTCAGAGTCCATTTGTATGCTGTGAGGTATGTGGTGGTGCTGGACACAGTATTGTGGTATGCACATCCATAGTGGAAAGTGTGTAATATTCTAAAAACAGACACAACCCGTACTCCAATACCTACAATCCAGGTTGGAGAAACCATCCATATTTTGGATGGTGAAAGGAGCAACGAAATGCATCAACACCAACTCAAGGAAACTCTCAAAGTTTTGGAGAGCAGGTAAGGTTTGAAAATCAGCATCAAGCTGAGAAACCAAATTCTAACCATGAATTGTTGCTTAAGTTGGTGTAAAGCCATGATGCATCCTTGCAAAAAATTGAAGTCCAAATGGGACAGCTGGCTAAGGACATTAATGAACGGTTGAAAGGATCACTCCCCAAGGATACAGTGGAGAATTCGAACCACGAAGATAAGGAAGACGTAGAGCGCTGCAATGCAATGTTGGCTAGGGAGACTCTAGCTCAAATGTAGATGGAAGAAGTAAATCAAGAGTTCACTCCGGAAGAAGAACACGAGTATGCTTCCCTATTTGTTGAATGAAGTTAAACTCCTTTCTCAATGAAGTGATTAAGGCAAGTCAGTCTGAGGCATATCCCTTTGAAAGGGTTGAGACTGATGAGATTGACCTATATGAGGTAGAAGAAAAACAGGAAGAGTTGGGTTATGAGTCCCAACCAAAACCAATCAGGAGTCTTAAAGAAAAGCTCAAGAAGAATTTGAAGTAGGAATATTTAAACCCAAATTCTCCCTTTCAAGAAGTAAAAGAAGGAGGCTATCTGAATTGGTCAAGAAAAAATGAATGGGTTGAGAAGAAGGTTTGCCGACCACCCAATGATGAAAGAAACGAAATTGGGGAAGTAGATGTAGTTAAGTATAAGCCACCTGAAGCTTTAGAAAAGCTTCAAGTTGAAATTTCCTCCCATGAAGAAGCTAATGAGTATAAGTTAGATAATTCGAAGTGGAAGATGTGTAAAGCGGAAGAGTACAGCAACAGGAGAGAGAGGTGCTCCCCAATGGTAAAACATCCTTGGAACTTTGCCATAGCATGCTATTTGGGACCCACACGATCAAGGATGCTCTGTGTGACTTGGGATCTAGTGTGAATATTAAGCCTTTTGGCATACTAAGTAGCTGGATCTCATTGAACCTCCCCCCACTGAAATGAAAATCAATGATGGTTTCATCAGCTACTTAAAATGGACACTTGTTTCCAACTGATTTTCTTGAGATAGATGTTCTGGAAGACACAAAAATGCCTCTTATCTTAGGAAGACCGTTCCTTGCTACAACTTGAGCCATCATCAATGTATAAGAGGGAAACATTACCATGAGATCGGTTAGAGGAGAAGAAGTCTGCTTCTTTATGCCTCAAGCCATGAAGAAGAATTACTATCCCCTTGTGGTTGAATTAGACAAACATGCAGGTGGTGATATTATAGGACAAATCAAAATAATGAGTATCTATGAGTAGACAAACCAAAGTAGGTAAAAAGTGCAACATTGCTCTCCCAAAGGGGGAGTAGCGTTCTGGCTCCCCTAGACCAATCAGTGTAACTATTGATAACTAATAAATTTAAATTCAGTACATATTTAGAGATAAACTATCCTAAAACAAAATCTAGGGCCGGGAGCCCCTTTCCTTTACAAACTAGGAGTCTTTAGTATGGAAAGAGTCCTTTCGAGATGGTAGGCTGCTTCTTGAGTACATGTATCTGTGGGATTTCTTCAAGGTCTCTCGCCATGCTAACCAGTATAAAATCCTTTCTGAATCAGGACTCTTGTTCCTTGCTTCTTGAGGACTCCATGGTTACAGCTACGCTCTCACGTGTCTGTCAAGTCCTTCCTATCATGGAATGGGATGAGTTGGATGTTCGAGGATGCAAAGTTTCTGAGGGCGTGCACATCCTACAAGACTCTGGGTTGCACACTACTAAGGACGTCGTGATCCAGCTTCCATGTGTGCATCTTTCACGCAAGGGAGAGTTGTGAACATCCATCTTCTCAGCATTATCTTATCTAGGGCCTAGGTCATTCCCATTTTGTCTCTATGTGATCCGTGGATCCTGTTATCGCCACCAGGTGGGCCATTGGCCTTTCTCTACCAACCCACACACTCATTGGTTCTTCTGATATACACACATTTGCCCAAGTGCGTGCGTGGTGGCCCAGCAGCAGGTTGTCGGTCCAGGCCGCGTCACAACCCCCCAGGGTTCTTGCTTTTTCAGGCAGGAGCCTCAATATTTTCATCTTCTGATTCCAGGTGCCAAGTGGTGCCAGATACGCTGTTGTGCGGGATAACTTGATTGCCTGGCGTCATAACAATCTGGTGCCTCAATTCCATTCTGATTTCCCGTGATGACATTTCTTCTGCTTTCTTCGAAACTTCATAAAATTTATCATATTTTTCCTATTTTCTTAAGATTTTCTCCATCTTAATCCTCTTGGTTATTTTATTAAATATTCTGCATAAAAGTACTAAATTTGGATTAGTTGAGACAAATAACCAATAAAACGATAAAACACATGCAATATATGGGATGAACTTCTCCCAACAAATTACCTGAAAACCCAAATCCTTGCTTGATCCCAAGGAAGAGGCCTCTAAAGAGATGGAAAACGATTCATGCAACATGCTTGTGAACAGATTCAGTATAATTCATAATAAAGAATACAAATATATGTTCTATCCATTAAACTCTCTATCTTCTTTTAGGGGATCTTTCTTCTAAACTTCTAACACCGAGCACTCCCGAATTTTCTATGGCCCCTGCAATTATTGTCTTTTCAATCAAACCAAAATCCTTGAAATTGAGTATTTTATGTTAGGGCTCCATAGGCTGATTTCTCAATCTACTCTCCAATAATAGAAAGAACTCATCCCTAATATTATTAAGACTTTAATATGTTGTAATGGGGATAGGGACTTGGGTAGGATACGTTTAACATAGAGATTAATTCTCCTACACTTGATCTATCTTTCTCAGAATTTAAACTCCTTCAAGGAACACCCTCCCCTCCTCTCCCCCTCCCCCCCCAAACTTGAGTTTGGATGCTCCTTCACTAAATTTACCCTTCTCCACATTTTCAGCCTTTGGGTAGCCTTTATTTAATGGAATACCAGATTAATTTTTGTAAGCTATCTTTCATTTCCCTTTTCTTTGTTTAAAACCTTCTGTTTTATGTCATACTTTTCTCCTTATCTCTGCTTTTGCAATTGAACTCCTCGGTAAGAGCCTTTATTCTATTTTGGTTCAATCATACAATTTTAAAAGATCGGTAAATAAAGAAATAAAATAGTACTATGGGTTTTAGAATCGTTGAACAAAGAAACTCGAGTACACCACCAAACATACCACTTTACTAACAAGAATGAGTTAAACCATAAAACACTAATTTGTGGGTTGCAAATTTTCCCTCTTAGAAGGTTCATCTCTTTTGTCGGACTTAATAGCAAATGACTAGGGCATTATGGTTAGTGGAAAATGTACTACATCAGATTGGACACCATGGCACCAATTGGAGAAGCAACAATATAAGCGACGGGACATGGCGCCAGAGTGAAAGCCACGACATCAGAGTAAAGGTTGCAGAAGCACATGGTGCCAAGACTGAAGCTGTGGTGTCGTGTGAACAGGGATTTCAAGTAAGGAAAAAATTGGTTAAGTGTCGAGTGCCTCGGTGCCTGACTCAGTGCAGGGGTGCTAGGAGCACAAGAAATTTTCTAGGTTGAGCTCTTCCGCGCAGGAGCATTCATCCTCGCATGTTCGACACCCTGGCGACTGAACCCAGTGCAAGAGCACTGGCAGCACAAAGGAAAGCAATGCACGACGTCAGAAAATTGTTTAGCACCATGCTCATCGCCAAGACTTGGCGACTCAGGAGGAATCCGACTCCACTTGGTGCTGGATCACTTAGGGAACATAAAAAAGGGGGTCTTTCTGACTCACCTATAAATAGGCATTATCAATGCACGTAGATCATCAGACCTCCACGCCCTAAAGGTAGAACAAGCTTTGGAGGTAAGGAGGAACACTCCTAGGGGCCAGGGAAAGAGGGAGAGAATTTGTGTTCTTATCTATTGGGTGTTTGTTAGCTACTAAGTGTTGTATGGATTTGGATTGGGATTTTCCCCTTATCCATAAGTTCAGGTAAACTACTTTAGGGGGGTTCATATTTCAATATGATATTTGGAAAAGAATCATGTAATTTCAGTTCCATTTAGTGTAATCCATCTTTTCTTTAATGCGGTTGGTATTATGGGATACTTTGTGTACAATGGGATTGATGAGCTCATCATCTAATCCGATATCCTCGTTGAGACCGAGAGACTATGTGAGCATAGAGACCCTCCAACCTGCGTGTGATCCCCAAATCAATTTCAATCACACAGTGGCAGGTGATGGTGCACCATTTGAATTCGAGAGAAGCGTCCGGACACGTAGTCGTGTTGGCTGAGATGATGAGCCTTTGAAATAGACTGTTGACCTCGAGAGACAAATAAAGCAAACGAGAGATCTAGTAACGAATTCCAGATGCACTAAGGAATTGGTAAGCAGTATATCTTGGTAGCAGTTGACTATGTGTCCAAATGGGTTGAGGCAATCACCTCTCCGACAAATGACTCAACGGTGGTGATTAAATTTTTACAAAAGAACATCTTCTCACGATACGGAACACTTAGAGCATTAATCAGTGATGAAGGCAGTCATTTTTGCAACAAGTATCTGGACAAGGTCTTGGTTAAATATAGAGTTACCCATAAAATAGCTACAACCTACACTTTGGGTATCACGATTCCACGCCGCTGAGGCAGAGTTAGCTTTGGGAGTGAGGCTGAGCTACTTTGGGCGTTGAAGGAGGGAGAAGGAGAAGCTGAAAAGCAAAAGGGAAGTCTTTTTCTGGTGTTTTATCTTCATTCATCCTTTCTTTCATATATTTAATGTCAATGGATAGGGATTCTTCCTGATTCCAAATTATGTGTAGCTAATCTTCTTTTGGGGGTGAGTGTTGTAATGTGATTTTGGGTTTTGGATTTATATAATCTTAGCTATTTTAGTTTATTTAAGTGCAATCCATCTTTAATTTAGTGCGAGAGGCCGTTGGGGAGCTTTAACATGAAGAGTTTGATGACCTTTACATGTTCATCTTATCGTTTCGTTGAGAATGGAAATTAATACAAAAGAATACCGCCACTCTTCGTGTGATCACCTAATCAAGCCAACACCAACAAGGGCAGGTGAGGGGTGCGGCCGTGGACTTTGAAAGAAGCGTCCGGACGCGCATGGTCGCTTTAGGCTAAGAATATTTAATGGGACCTGGATTTAGACCTGTGCCCTCGAAAGACAATCAGGCTAAGGAGGGGGGCACGGTCGTAGCACCTCGAAATGGGGTTATGCGTAAGGAATTCCAGATCCACTAACGAGCTGTGAATTACATATTTAGCTAAATTGCTTGAATTCTAGCATTAATTTAATGAAATCACTCCACCCCTACTCCTAATGTACTTAGCCTCTAGCGTGGGAGTGTATCACTTATGACTATTGTAATTTGATAGTTAGTATTCTTTTTTTGTTTTTACATTAGGTTAATGTGACAATTCTCTTTAATTTCCGTAGTTAGATATAGCTGTAGAGAATGCAATGGTAGTACATAGTTAATCTTCGTGGGATAGATCTGGACTTGTCCTGTATATTACTTGGTATGATCCGCAAACTTTTAGATGGGCATAATTTTATAATTGTTGTTTTAGCCCAACCATCCGAAACCAAATGGCGCCGGATCACATATGGCACAAAAAAATAAGGGGAATCTTCTAGACTTCCATATAAATATATGTTATGAATGCTCTTTGGGCATCGCTCCTCTGCGCCCGAGAGGCAGTGCAAGCTTTTGAGGAAGAGAGAAACACATTTGAGGAGCAAAGGAAGGAAGGAGCACATTGAAGGTTGAAGGGAAGTTTCTGCTCCCTGTTTCATCTCTTATTTTCATTAATTGTGTTTTCTTAGCTACAATGCCTTGTATGAATTCGGATTGAGATTTTTCCCTAATCCTTATTTTGTCTAGCTAAGTCGTGTTGTAATGTGATATTTGCTACAGATTCATGCAATTTCAGTTCATATTAATGTAATTAATCTTTTATTTAGTGTGGTTGGCATTATGGGATGAATTGTGAATGAGGAGATTGACGACCTCCTAGTGTAAATTCGATGTCCCTGTTGAGACTGAAAGGGTATACTGGGATAGACACCCTTCAACTTGTGTGTACTCCCCATATCGACTTTGTTCTATCAGGGGCAGGTGAGGGGTGCACCGGTGGACTTCGGGAGAAGCATTTGGACACATGTAGTCCTGGTAGCAACGCTGATGGGCCTTTGATTTAGACCCTTGAGCTCAAGAGACAATAGGGCTAAGGAGGGAGGCACAATCAAAATGCCTCTATACAGGATATAGAGTACTGGATTCCCCAATCCGTTAACGAGTAATAGTATTACACAACCAATTGAATTTGCATGAATCCCCCACTTATCACATTAATTCATGTCCCCTCGCATCCAATTCTTTGAGTCTCTATTTGTGAGCGTGTGCATCACTATAAGCAGACTTCGTAGTTTGTAAGTTTAGTATCTATTCGTAGTTTATATAATTAGTTACTTGTGAAAATCCTTGCTAATTTTGGTAGTTAGATATTGCAGTAGAGAATTTGCATGTTAGTAAGTAGTACTAGTTCCTGTGGGATTGATCTGGACTCTTCTAGTATTTTACATTGTCCAACACGTGCGCTGGCGTACTGGTGATTTTGTATGGATTCGTTTGCTACCGGCCAAGCTTTTAGCTTCATTGCGGCGACTAATTTAACTGCTGTTAGCACTAGGCTCTATAGCTGTAATCTAGTTTAGAGTAGGTGTTGGTAGTTTGACTAACACAGTTGTGTGCTTATTGTAGCTTAATTTAGCTAGATTTGCATGTTAGTGTTTGCTAGCTTTGTTTGTTAGTGTAATTTTGTTTGTTTGTTTGTGTTGTTTTTGTGTGCTTGTGTCTTTGTTTGTTTGTGAATTTTTTATATGTTTGTGGAAGTTTTTTGTTGATCTGAACTATCACACTTTTCTGTTGTATGCAAGAAGGTATAGGCCTTGCCTTGCTACCCTATGATCCATATATTGAGAGGACTGCAAGGGCCAATTGAAGGCAGCAAAGGTTATTCAGAACAGAGGAAGATAAGGCAGAAGAAGAGTCAAGAAATTTCAAAGAGTTTGTGGTACCTCAAGTTGGAGGAATGCACTCTAGTATTAGAAGACTGGTAATTTTTGCGAACAATTTTGAGATCAAGCCGGTACTCTTTCAAATGATTCAAACCTCAGTTCAGTTTAGCAGACTTCTAAATGATGATACAAATGAGCATCAAGCGGATTTCCTTCAAATGTTTGATTTGTTCAAGCACAATGGCGTATGCGAAGATGCAAACAGATTAAAATTGTTTCCTTTTCTCTGAGGGACAAGGCAAAGCACTGGTTAAAATTTCTATCTTCAGGGTCTATTACCACATGGATGGACCTGGAACAGAAATTTTTGGCTAAGTACTTCCTTCAACCCAAGATGGGAAAGCTTAGAAATGATATCCATCTCTTCACGCAGATGGATCAATAATCATTATATGAGGCTTGGAATCGTTTTAAGGAACTACTAAGGAAGTACCCTCACCATTCGATCCCAAAATAGTCACAAGTGCATAACCAAATAAGAACCATTATTGATGCAGCCAGGGGAGGAGCTCTGATGAAAAAAAGCATTGATGAGGCGTATGACCTTGTAGAAAGTATGGCAGCCAACAGCTACCAATGGAAAACAGAGAGACCAAGGAGGTTGCCGGAACACGGCCAAGGTGCAAGGAAGACAGTTGAAGTCTACGAGGTAGACACCAACACTGCTATTAGAGCTCAGTTAGAGGCCTTGAAAAGGCAAATTTCAACCTTGGAAGTTAAGCTTTCTCAGATTCCATTTGTATGCTATGAGTTATGTGGTGGTGCTGGTCACAGAGTTGAAGTATTCACATCCATGTGGAGAGTGTGTAATATGCTAAAAAATGAACTACCCGTATTCCAACAGATACAATCCCAGCTGGATGAACCATTGACTCAAGGGAATTATTATCAATTTTGGATGATAAGGAAAATTTCGAAATCATCCTCAAACTGAGAAATCGAACTCCACCCATGAGTTGCTGCTAAAGATGGTTCAGAGCCACGATGCTTCCCTTAGAAACATTGAAAACTAAAATGGTTAGCTGGCAAAAGCAATCAAAGAAATGATGAAAGGGTCTCTCCCAAGTGACACTGGAGAACCCGAAGAAAGTATAAAAAGAAGAAGTAGAGCGCTGCAATGAAGTGTTGTCAAGGGAAACTCTAGAACAAATGGGGATAGAAGAAGTGAATCAAAATTTCATTCCAGAAGAAGAATATGAGTATGATGCCATCTATCTAGAGGAAAGCCCAGTCCCCTTACTCATGAATTTAGTGAAGTACATCATTCTCAGTCATCTCCCTTTGAGTGGGTTGAGTATAAGGAGAATTATTTTTATGAAGATGAAAGTAAGGAGGAAGAGTTGGATGAGAAACCCAAAGAGTACTGATGTGGAAACTCGGGTAAGAACCCCAGAACAATTTGAGTTTGAAAGAGGAAAACCAGATTCCTCCTATGTTGTAATTAGAAGAAGAAGAATATTTAAATTGGTCAAGTGAAGAGGAATTGGGTGAACAGAGCGTTTGACCACCACCGGAGTATAAATAAGAGTTTAAAGAGATAGAGGAAGTTAAAGCTCTAAAGCCATATGAAACTTTCAAGAAGCTTCATATTGATATACCTGATTGTGAGCAGTTAGAGGACAGAATTGGCAATGCTAGATATGAGGAGGCATAAGAGCATGAGCCAGACTATATTGAATGGAAGATGTGCAAAGAAGAAGGATGCAACAATTGGAGAGAGAGGTACTCTCCCAAAGTGAAAGATCCATGGAATGCCGAAATACCTTGCACCATAGGTATCCATACAATTGATGATGCCTTGTGTGATCTAGGGGCTAGTGTTAACATTATGCCCTTTAGTATATTCAAGAGATTGGGTCTCAGCGAACCTCCCCCCCACAGAGGTGAAGATCATGCAGGCAAATGATCAATCAGCTACCCAAGAGGAATATTGGAGAACGTGATGGTCAAGGTGAATGGATTTCTTTTTAGAGCAGACTTTTTGGTGATTGATTTTGAAAAGGGGACACAAATGCCTGTCATTCTTGGTAGACCTTTCCTAGCCACTACTCATACAATTATTAACGTAGAGGAAGGGAACATCACCATGAGGTCAGGTAGTGGCGTAGAAGTCACCTTCTTTATGCCTCAAGCCATGAAGAGAAACAAAAAGAGAAGTTAAATGGTGAAGCACCCTCTGCAGTTGGCAGGTGAGGTTCTTAAGAGTAGACCTCTGGGGAAATATTTTGATCTCTGTTTTAAAGGGCAATTCACCTGATGAAGAAAAAAGGTCGTTGAATATGGACAAGTGGTGTAATGCAGCTAAAGAAGTTAGAAGAGGTTCAGACCCATACTTAGTAGACCGTGGGAAGCTAAAGGAGGAGCTGAAATAGCTTAAAAGGTTGGTGGAGGACAGAAATAAACAACCTTAATCCGCTAAGAGCTTGCCCAATCAAGCTCAAAAGGGCAGTGGGAAAAGTCTGAGCAACAGGGGTCAGTTTCTGAGTTACAATGTCCCTTCCAAATCTATTTTGGATCCAGGATAAGTTTTGAGAAGTTCTGTAAAGTCATGCCAAAGACTTCAAATAATTTGTCCTTCTTAGGAGGTAACCCTTGACTTGAAAATAAAATTTTGGAAAAAGAGTAGAGTTAAATTATCTTAAGTTAGGAAAGACTCCATTTTGGTCCATGCATGTTTTAAATGTAGTTCAAAATCTGTGTGAAGCATATTTATGTCGAATTTCAAGAGTTAACTAGAATTGTGCAATTGCATGATCTCACCACGAATGTTAAATTTCAATTTTGATGTGAGTTTTAAAACTTATTGGGTAAATTGTGAGATTGGTTGATTTTTTTTAAGTTCGTTACTTTTGGGGAAAGAATAAAGTTCAAAGTGATAGGAGCAAGCCATGAAGTCAAGTCTCACTTGTGATGGAAATCTACATCTTCAAAATATGGGTGATGTCATGGCAGCAAAATTGGTGCCACACGGCTTCAATGTGATGCCACGAGAAAGTTTCTGGCACCACACCATGTGAGGAAAAATAAACTTTTACCACAATAATAAAGGCAAGTGGATAATGGTGGAATAAGACGAGAGATATGTTTCAGCTGAAGTGGCAAAGAGAGGGAGGAGGAATGACAGACTAGGAGGGGGTCGATCCTTGAGAGAGGATTCATAATGGATCACAAGAACACGACATTCACCCCAGTGATAGTGTCTAGGGGATGGCTGAAATTCTGTTCTCACCAATCACCCCCTCCACCTCAGCAACCTACACAGAGTGTACCACCACTGTCGCAGCTATCCTATGCCCATCAAATGGAGCAGCCGCAGCACCGGGTCAACAACCTTACACGGGTTTGAGATGTAATATCGATTACATCAGAGAGGTGCATGGGTGGCGGGTCTGGGGATCTCTGGGGTCTGGGGGTCTGGGGTCTGAGATTCTGGGGTTCTTGGGGTCTGGGAGTTTGGGGTCTGGGGGTCTGCGGGTCTGGGGGTCTGCGGGTCTGCGGGTCTGTGGGTCTGCGGGTCTGGTGTTCTGGAGTTGTGTGTGCATGTTTGTATGAGTGTACGTACGTGTGTGTGGGTACAACCATTGGTGTCGGTGGGTGTAAGTGAGTGTGTATGTGCGAGTGTGTGTGTGTGTGTGTTTTGTGCAAGCATGTTTGTGTGTGTGCATGAGTATGTGCAAGCATTGGTGTCTGAGTATGTGTGTGTGTGTGTGTGTGTGTGCTAGCGAGAGAGAGAGAGAGAGAGAGAGAGAGAGAGAGAGAGAGAGAGAGAGAGAGAGAGAGAGAGAGAGAGAGAGAGAGAGAGAGGCAGAAAAAAATAGAGAGAGGGAAAAAGATAGAATGAAATGAAAAGTGAGAGAGAGAGAGAGAGTGATTTTGAAAGAGAGAGAGAGGTTTTGAGAGGGATTTTGAGAGAGAGAGATTTTGAGAGGGAAATTAGTGATTTAGAGAGAGAGATTTTCAGTGAGAGAGGGGAGTCTGGAAGATTTCCCTTTTTTACGGTGCCCTAAGTGGCATGGCGCCACACACCATGGAGCTCTCCCTATGGCCGTAGGTCTTGGCACCGAGTGTGGCACCTCGTGAGTATATGGTGTGTGTGTACAAGCATTTGTGTGTGTCTGTGTGTGTATTTGTGTGTGTCTGTGTGAGAGAGATTCCAATAAGAGAGACAGAGAGAATCCATTGAGAGAGTGAGTGAGAGAGATTCCACAGCGAGAGAGAGAGAGAGTATACGTTGGTGTGTGAGTGTGTGACACTCAATTGAACTTAATCGACTAAGTGTCATGCGTCTTTGCGTCCAGCTCAGCACAGGGGCACTAGGAGTAGAAACACCTTTCTGGTTTGAGCACCTCAGTGCCTGAACTCAATCCAGGGGTCCTCGTCTCTGCACATAAGTGCCCCGGTGCTCAGACTCAGCGCACGAGCGCTGTTACTTGCACACACATACACAGACACACACAGCAACGGTTGCACATACAGACACACACCAATGCTTACGCACACACATATACACACAAAGACACACCAATGCTTGCGCACACACACACACATAAATGCTTCCACACACACACACAAACACACAAACACTTTGGAAAACCGGCAGTAGCGAGAGGGTTCAGGAAAGTTTTTCCCGAACCTCCCGCCTGCTTCATCTTTGCCTCCCTCCCGCTTCCTCCCACCCTCCCTCCCTCCCTCCCTCCCACGAACCTGACCTCTCTCTCTCAATTGCAATGTCTCTCTCTCTCTCTCTATGTGAATTGCTCTCTCTCTCTCTCTCTCTCCCTCTCTCTCTCTCTCTCTCCCTCTCAATTGCACTCTCTCTGTCCCTCAATTGCTCTCTCTCCCTCACTCTCACTCATTGGTGTGTGTGTGAGCGTTGGTGTGTCTGCCAGCATTGTTGTGTGTGTACGAGCATTGCAGTGTGTGAGTGTGTGTATGTCAGTGTGTGTCTTTGTGAGCGTTGGTATCTGTGTGATCGTTGGTGTGTGTGTAAACATTGTGTGAGTGTTTGCGTATTTCTGAGTGTGTGAGTGTGTTTATGTGTTTGTGTGTGGGTGCAAGCATTGGTGTGTGGGTGTGGGTGTGTTTGTGTTTGTGTGTGTGTGTGCCAGCATTCGTGTGTGTGTGCGTGTGTGCCATCATTTGCGTGTGTGAGTGTGTGTGAGTCTGGGGGTCTAGGGGTCTGGGGGTCTGTGCTTCTGGGGCTCTGGGGTTCTGGGTTTCTGGGGTTCTGGGGTTATGGGGTTCTGCGTTTCGGGGTTCTGGGGTTCTGGGGTTCTCCCTGTTGCCTCCTGTTTTCTGGTACCACACCTTTACTGTGGCGGTTCATCTTATTAATTTATTACCCACTGCTGTTATCCACAACCTAACTCCAGGTTTTATGGTCGTTATCCGTACATCCGTTTGGTGTGTGTGTGTGTGTGTGTGCAAGCATTGGTGTGTGTGTGTGTGTGTGTTTATGTGTGTGTGTGTGTGTGTGTGTGTGTGTGTGTGTGTGTGTGTGTGCAAGCATAGGTGTGTGGTCCTCTTAGGCATGACAAGAACCACAAGACCTGCAAACTAATTATGTTTTAATCCCACGACAAGCACCGCAAGACCTGCAAACTGATTAATTTTTAAAAGTGGAGCTCGCCTTTTTATGGCAGTGGCTGCGAGCCAGGGGGAGGAGGGGGTGGGGAGGGGCGTGGTGGGGTCCCCCCTTCGCTCGCTGGGTGTCGTGTGCAGCTGGTTCGCATGGGTCGCTCGCGTCTCACGGATTTGACAATGATCCTTCCGTAGGTTCACCTCTGGACCCTCAGACCCCACACCCCTACACCCCCCAGACCCCGAGACCCCGAGACCCCCAGACCCCCAGACCGCCAGACCCCCAGACCCCCAGACCCCAGACCCCAGACCCCCAGACCCCCAGACCCCCAGACCCCGGACCCCCGGACCCCAGGACCCCACCCCAGCTCCACCGATACGACGGCCCTCCGGTCTGATAGTGGCAGTCTGAAATTCAGGACACACACACACACACACACACACACACACACACACACACACACACACACACACACACACACACACACACACACACACACACACACACATATATATATATATATATATATACATAGTCTGGAACAAAGGTGATTGATTTTGATTTTTACTAGTTCGATCACGTCTTATCCAAACCAATCACATAACTCAAAGCTACAAGGTTCAAGTCTCTGACAACAGTGAAAAAAAAAAGCACAATCTAAACTGAGATCTCAAATCAAAACTGACATTGTAGACCATTAATTTGCTTTCTCTGTTTTTTCTTTCTGGAAGCAATTGTGTGTGTTTGTGTGTGCGCACGCATTGGTGAGTGTGTGTGTGTGTGTGTGTGCAAAAATTGGTGTGTGTGTGAGTATGTGTGTGAAAGCATTGGTGTTTGGGTGTGTGCCTGTTTGTGCGTATCGGTGTGTGTGTGTGTGTGTGTGTAAGTGTGCAAGTATTGGTGTGTGGGTGTGTGTGAATTTGTGTCTCTCTGTGTGTGTGTGTGTGAGTGTGTGTGTGTGTGTGTGTGTGTGTGTGTGTGTGTGTGTGTGTGTGTGTGTGTGTGTGCAAGCATTGTTGTGTGGACACACGCACACACATAAAACACACATACACCAATACTTGCACACACTCACACACACACACACACGAATGCTGGCACACACACATACACACACAAACACAGACACACACACAAACACACACACACACACACCAATGCTTACACACAACACATACACACACACACACTTACAAACACACACACACCAATGCCAGCACACACACATACACACACACACACACACACACACACCAATGCTTGCACACACACACACATACACACAAACACATACACACACACACACATACAAACACACACACACCAATGCCATATGGTCTATGGTATTGCTGCAATGGATGGCATCCATAGCATCTTTCCCACTTTGCATAGGGATTGTTACCATGCTCTTGATGATACTTCATTGAACCTTACATCAACAATAACAACCTCTGATAAATGCAAGAAGCCCGTTCTTCCAGAGGAGTCTACGGACAAAGTTAGGAATGCATTTGGTGTTTTTCCTGGTCCGTCATAGCCTTTCTCAATGGGGTATTTTTATCGCTTGCGAATAACAGGACGGAGGGTCTGGGGGGTTGGCAGATGTAATGGCATTAAGTGTTTTTGGCTTAACATTTCCTGTATGCGATCTGGTTTGCATGGAATGTGTAGATAGTGTGCAGCACAGAAGACATCTCATCTGAGAGAATTCCTTGTATACGACAAGCCGCAGATGAAGCCAGAGAAGCAGGACGAACCGATAGACAGAGTGAAGAGAGTGATAGTGATTATAAAATGGATCATTTTGTATATGGGTCCGTTTCCATCCATGGTTTATTTCTTTCAGACGATGATGACTTGCTATATATTTTTGTTGTCACCTGAATTTTGTTCTTTTTAATGGAAACTGCTTTCTCCAATCATGGTTATGATTATAAACTTCTATCTACATATGAACATTTTTAAAATCTTGTAGTGTTTCTACTGAACCTTTCAGTTTGGCATTGCAAACATCACACTGAGAGCCCCATGGAGCATAAAGTAGAACTGAATACAAGCAGAACGAGAGAGTTTCCTTTCTCCTTTATATTTCTATTTTTCAATTAATACATTGAGGACAATGTTTCATTTAATTTTGAGGGTAGAGGATAACATGGTTAGTGATACGGAACCCGACTTACCTATGCGTACAAGCGCAACATCTTTGGAGTACGGACATGTGCCAGATGGCATAGCAAGGGCAGATGCGCACATTCATGAGCATGGACAACCGCCTGACCAGCATGCACATGCGGGGCCGCATGAGCATGCGCATCCAGCAGATCAGGACACGCGATTAGGGATACATACACGCGCTCCTAAGTGTGGGGTTGCGATTCAGTAACCCCCCTCATGCAACCGCAAGGGAGTAGCCACATGCGCCTTAAGTTTTGATGCGCATAGAGACATCAAGATGCAAGCCAAACCATATGGTGCAACTTAGAGAAGAAGTGGCATAGTGAATCCAACAGCATATGATGACATAGTGGATGACATGGCAGCTGACTTGGCATTTGCATGACATGGCGCAAGAGGTGGCACTTGACTGGGCTTGTGACATGGCATGCATCAGTTGGAAAAGCACATGGAGCAGGTGCTTAATAGCTGGCACGAGTTAGTTGAGGTTTGGAGTCAAATAAATTCATTCAAACTTGTTTGAATGAGCTAGCAAGATACTAGGAGGTTTTGGTTAGATCTCCCCACATATGGGGATACTATAAAACGTTGTGTAGAGGAGGTTGTAATCACTTCATCTTTTAATTGAAGAATCCTTTCCTCCTAATCCCGAATTTGCTCTTACCTTGGAAACTTGAGTGTGTTCTAGCACTTAGAACAAAGTGACGCTGCGCTAATACTTGTTGCGGAGGCTGACCAGCAACCAGACGGACATGGAGGCTAGGCCACACGCTGCAAAAGATAAAGTTCAGGCCTTGGTCAATCTAGCAGCGTGACACTTAGCCTTAAATGATACTTTTCTATCTTGAATGATTGAGTTTATGTCAATGTGAAGTGAATATTTTTAAAAGTGCAACTTTCTTTTATAATGCTAAAATTAAGTATTCCACTTGCTATTATGGCTATCTCATTAGTGCTAGGTTTGCGGATTGAATGGTGGTAAAAACTTAGCCTTCACTCTTTGATACTAGTTTTGAATGAAGCTCAAGGCGAAATAGATAGAGAAGTGAATCTGAAGAGATGATTTAGGCCATGTATGACCTGTTTGGCCCTTTGAAGGCAACCTATATATATTCCTTAGGTACCCTAATTTATCTGCATTTGGCGGCATTAGGTCAGAGATGACCTCCAGGTTCATTTTGTGAAATTATTAGAACCGGACCATTCTGCGGTGGATAGGTTAGGGCTGGACAATTTGGATTGGGCTTTGGAGTCGGACCGCCCATTTTCTGAACCTAGAGCGCTATTTGAACCCATGACGGGAAAACTAGACCGCCATGGGGTGGGTTAGGGTAAAAGTTTCACCAGAAATTCGGAAAAAATCATAAAACTTCATAAAAAAGGGAGAAAATTCATTCTAAAAATCTCAAATAGGTTCTGGTTTTTATTTTATTTTTTTTAATATTTTTTTGATCACATAATTGTATAATATTTTTGATTATGCTCAAATTATTGTATGAGTTTATATCAAATTTGGATTATACTCATTTTAAGCTTGAAATATTTGTTATAAAATTCATGTCTTAGAAATTAGAGTATGATTTAGATGAATTTTTAAATTCAATTTAAGCATGAAATGTTTGTTATAATATTCATGTCTAAGAAATTTGAGAATGATTTACATGAATTGTTTTTATTATGTTCATGTTTAACATGTATAGGTTGATTATATTTTCACCCTTTAAGAATGAAAAACGTGTCATTCATGAAAATATGTAAATTGCATGATATATAGGTTAATCTTATACAATTTATTTTTTCATTATGGGAATAATTTATTTACAAATTTTTACATTATTTAAGCTTTTTGGACTTTCTACAGTTTCTCAAGCTACTAGTTACTCTGATATTCATCTAGATATTCCTCAACTTAGTGGTGATAATTATAATGTTTGGAAAGAAAAGGTTATTCTTCGTTTAGAGTGGATGGACATAGATTATGTCATAAGGAATGATGAAGCCCCAGTTGTAACTGATCAAAGCATTCCTATTGAAGTTGCACAAAATGAGCGATGGAAGAGATCCAATCAGCTCTGCGTAATATTCATTAAGACAAAAATTAATAGTAGCCATCGAGGTTCCGTCGAGCAGTATGACAAAGTCCAAGATCTGCTTAATGCCATTGATGATCAATTTGTCACTTCAGAAAAGACATTAGAAAACACCATCATAATGAAATTTTCTTCTCTGCATCTCACAAGAGTTAAGGGTGTGAGTGACCACATTATGCAAATGCGGGATATAACGGCTCAACTCAAGAAACTTGAGGTAGATGTGTCAGAGTCTTTCCTTGTGCATTTTATTCGGAACACTCTTCCTTCACAATATGAGTTTTTTAGATCTCTTATAACACAGATATGGATACATGGTCTATCAATGAATAATGACAATGTGTGTTCAAGAAGAGGACAGGCTTGTTATGGAATTCAGTGAAAGTGCCATGCTTGCTACAACTCGTGGGAAGGACAAGGCTCTTAAATATGACAAATCTCAAGCTAGCACTTCCAAGTCTGATCAGAAGAGGAAAGGTAAAATTCCACTTCAAGCTGATATTAAGAAAGACCCAAAGTATTTGTTCTATAAAAAGAAGGGACATGCCAAGAAGGATTGTGCAAAATTCTAGACATGGCTTGAGAGGATAGGTTCTCTATCCTCATTTGTTTGTTATGAATGTAATATGGTTAATGTTAATTTAAACACTGGTGGATTGACTCTGGATCTACAATTCACATTGCAAACTCCTTGCCGGGTATGCAAAACCTAAGGAAGCCAGTGGGAAGTGAGTTGACCATCTTATCCGGCAACAAGATGGGCTCACATGTGGAGGCTATAGGAACTTGCACTTTAATTTTAAGTAGTGGTTACGTTTTGAATTTGGAAAGGACCTTTTATGTACCAAGTTTCTCTAGAAACTTGATTTCAATTTCAAAGCTTGTACCTTTTGGATATTTCTTTACTTTTAAAGGCACAATTTTCAGTCTCAATTATAATATTGAATGTGTTGGAAATGGTATATTTTCTGATGGACTTTTTCGTCTTTCCTTACATTCTGATGCCACTAATAGTTCATTGAATGTTCACACTATCATTAAGAGGTGTATTATTAAAGAAGACTCCTCTATGTTATGGCATCGGAGATTAGGTCATATCTCCATAGACAGAATTAAGAGGTTAATAAAAGATAGAGTCCTTAGTACTCTTGATTATACTAATTTCGAGACGTGTGTAGATTGCATTAAGGGTAAGCAGACAAACAAGTCAAAGAAAGGTGCTAATATGAATCTTGCCTTAATAGAAGTCATACATACTGACATATGTAGTCCAGATTTAGATATGTCAAGTCAGAAATATTTTATCACCTTTATAGATGATTACTCATGTTATATGAATGTTTATTTGCTTCAAAATAAGTTTGAAGCATTGGATGCCTTCAAAACCTTCAAGGCTGAATTTGAAAATTTGGAAGTGATTGCTATACAGAATCAGACTTTCCTAATTGTGTTGATTCTCACAAATCAACATCTGGGTTCATATTCATTATGGCCGGTGGTTGTTTCATGGAGAAGTGCCAAACAGACTTTGACTGCGAGTCGAGTTCGTCTCTTGTTTTGAGGCTATATCACATGGTGTATAGCTTAAGGGTTTCATTTCTGGGCTTAGATTTATGGATACTATTTCTAGGCCATTGTGAATTTTTTGTGACAACTGAGCTGTTGTCATTATGGCTAAGAATAAAAATAGTGGGAGTCGAAGTAAACACATTGACTTTAAGCTCTTGGCAATATGAGAACGTGTTAAAGAAAAGAAAGTGGTCATTGAGCACATTAGCACTGAGTTGATGATTTTTTATCCTTTGACTAAAGGCATGCTACCATTGAAATTCAAGGATCATGCAGAAAATATGGGACATGAGCCTAAATTTTTCTCCTGATCTCCTGTCTGAGTCCCTAGCCCCTTTAAAAACTATGGAAAAAGCCTGAAAAATCCAAGGGGTGATCTCTCAAGATTAGTGGAGAGAAGAGCTGAGGATCAGCTTATGGAACACACTACTAAAACTCTCGAGTACATGGTAATGGACTGCTGGATGATACAGTAACTGTGGGAACCATAACTGATCAACAATTGAGAGGCCATGGAAATAGGAGAAGAGGAATCCCCTAAGGAAGCTGCAGACTATAATGGCTAGACAACTCGAATTTATTATTTATCCTTATTATAAGCACCAAATCAGATCGTAGGCATGTAGCATGAATCATACTTGCATTGATATAGAGACTCTTGCTTTTCATGTCAGTTTTTACCCATGTATTTTTATTGCTTTTCAATGGATTTTGCCTAGTTTAAGCTCATTTTGTCATTCTAATGCAGCATGTTCACCAAACATACCCAACGAGCAAAGATCAACAAAATCTTGCTAGAAGAGTCTAAAACCAAAAGATTATGTCTAAGTTCAGATAAAAATAGCAGAGCCGGTGCCACACGACTTCACAGAGCAGAGCCGTGGCGACACATACAACATTCTAATAGGAAGAAAATAGGATCCTTACAATAACACAGCTGATTCGTGCAAGAAAGTTATAGGCAAAAGGTACAAGCGTCAAAATTTATGAGAAGACGGAGTTAGATTTTGGAGCTTCTATCAATGTGATACCATATTCCATATGTAATTCTTTGAAACTTGGTTCTTTGAATTAAACTAGTGTTGTGATTCAATTGGTTGATAGATCTAATGCCTATCCTACACGTGTAGTTGAGGATGTTCTTGTGAAAGTTATTGATTTATTTTCCCTGCTGATTTATGTACTTGATGTGGAGAATAGTGATCAAACTAGTCCTATTTTGGTAGGTAGACCATTCTAAAAGACATCTAAGACTTAAATATATATTCATAGTGACACACTTACAATGGAATTTGATGGTGAAATTGTTAAATTCAATCTTTACGATGTGACAAAATATTTTGGAGATGGATTAGAAGTTGCCATTAGTAAGCATCATGAACTAGAAAATGACGATTTAACCTTGATACTGATTTGTAAGAAACTAGCAGCATCGAATGATTTTCCAAAGTTACACCAGCCAGGTAATGTTTCTATTATGTTACTAGTTTCTAATGAGAGACCTTTACCCTTTGTTTCAGGCTCCAATTCAAAATTTGAAGCCCCTCCCTAGTCACCTCAAGAATGTGTTCCTTGGAGACGGAGGGAAGTTACTAGTGATCAGGTTGGGCGTAAAAAACACTATAAAAATTCACATGTATGCAAGTGCACGTGTGTACAAAGTAATATACAGGATGAGTCCAGATCGATCCCATGAGAAATAGTACTACTTACTAACCACTGAATTCTCTAAAACTATATCTAACTACTAAAATTAACAAGAGTTGCACAAATATCTAAATTGAAATTGCTACAAAAAGATACTAACAATTACTTACTACGGAGTCTGCCCAAAGTGATACACACTCACGCGATTGAAGCTGGAAGAATTGGAGTCAGAGGGACGTGCTTTCATGTGATAAATGGGGGGATTCAAACAATATTCAGTGTGGTGTGTAATTCCTATAGCTCGTTAGCGGATCTGGAATTTAGTATGCATAACGCTCTCTCGAGGTGCTACGACCGTACCTCCCTCCTTAGCCCTTTTTGACTTTCGAGGTCAACAGTCTAAATAAAACGCCAACAGCTCAGCCATCCCAGCCACATGTGTCCGCATGCTTGTCTCGAAGTCCACCAGTGCAACCCTCACCTTGCACTGCCATCCTTACGGTCAATTTGGGGGTAACACACACGTTGAATGGTGTCTATCCTTGTATACCCTCTCGGTTTCAATGAGGAAATCAGATTTATACGACGAGGTTGTTAATCCCATTGTATACAACGTTTCCCATAAGGGTACTTAGCTAGACCTAAATAGGATTAGGAAAAAGTCCCAATACTAATCCATACAAAGCATAATAGCTAAACAAACACTCAAAAGATAGAAATACAAAGATAAATGAGTGAGAAAAACTTTTGTTCTACTCCCAATCCGCTCATTTTTTCTTCCTTTGCTCCTTAGGAGTGTTTCTGGCTTCCTCCAAATTGCGTTTATAACTCCTATTTATAGGGGAGTCTGAATGATTCCCCTCAGGCCATGTGGCGACGGTCTTTTCCTTTGGTGCCGAGCATGGGACCAAACAATTCCGTGGCATTACGCTTTAAGTTCCTTCATTCTGCCAGCACTCTTGTGTTGGGTTTGGTCGCTAGGGAACTGAATATGCAAGGACGAGTGGTCTTGCGCTGATATTGGACGTCGAGGTGCTGGATGAGAGAGGATGAGGGCTCCTGCATTGGGATCGGGCGCCGAGGTGTTTACTGGAAATTATTCTGTATTTTAGGCCAACATTTGATATAATTATGTTGCAATTTCACTAATATTTGGTGTTGAGAGCTCATGCGCTGAGATCGAAATTGGATTCATGTAATTTTGGCTACTTTAGTTAATATAGTGCAATCAATTTTAAATTTAGTTTGAGTGGCCCTTGGAGCTATTAGTTGAGGCGATTGACGACCTTCACATTTTCATCTTATCGTTTCATTGAGACTGACAGGTAATACGAAAGAATACCACCACACTATGTGTGATCTGCAAATCGCGGCAAGACCAGCAAGGGTAGGTGAGAGGAGCGCCAGTAAACTTCGAGAGAGGCATCCGGACACGCGTGGTTGCTTTAGGCTGAGCATTCATGGGCCCTCGATTTAGACCTGTGACCTCGAGAAACATATAAGGCTAAGGAGGGGAGCACATTCATTTCACCTCGAGAGAGGGGTACGTGTAGGGAATTCCAGACCCATTAATGAGACTTAGAATTGCACACTTTAGGTAAATTACATGATTCCTACTCTTAATCACATGAAATCACTTCACCCAAATTCTAATCTACTTCATCTCAAGTGTGGGAGCATATATCACTTAGGACTGCTGTAATTAGATAGTATTCCTTTGTAGTTTTTACATTAGGATACTGTGACAATTATCTTTAATTGCACTAATTAGGTATAACTATAGAGAATTTATTGGTTAGTAAGGAATATAGTCCTCGTGGGATCGATCTTGACTCGCCTAGTATTTGCGCAGGAGCATAATTTTATAATTTTGTGTAAACCCACCTAAGTTTTTGGTGCTGTTGTCGAGGACTACTACTGCTAATATCTTTGGACTCTATAGTGATAATCTTGCTTAGAGTAGTTAGTGTAATCTGACTAACATAGTTGCATGCTTACTGTAGTTAATTTTGTTAGTGAGTATACTTGATTTTGAGTGAATTGTATTTTTGTTGTTTGTTGTGTATTTTAGGTGTTTGCTAGTTAAGTTTTTCTGTTTGTGAAGTGTGATTGTGAGCCAAGTTGTTGTACTTGCTCTCTTGTGTATGCAAATAGGTAGAGGTCTTGCTTTGATCCCTTTTGATCCTGAAATTGAGATGACAACAAGAGCCAACCTTAGGCAGCAACGGTTATCAAGAAGAGAGGAAGAAATGGCTGAAGAAGAGACCAGAAGTTTGAGAGAGTTTGTTGTGCCTCAAGCTAGAGGTACACACTCTAGGATAAGATGACAGGAAATTTTGGCAAATCGGACAATCCTTCAAATGATTCAAGCTTACGTATAGTTTAGCGGATTACGAAATCATGATCAAATTTCACACCTTGCAGATTTGCTGGAAATTTGTGATACTTTCAAGCATAATGGTGTGTAGAAGGTGTGATAAGGATGAGATTGTTCTCATTTTCTTTGAGGGATAAGCTGAAGCACTAGTTGAATTCTTTGCCTTCAGGTTCTATCACAACGTGGAGGGACCTTGAACAGAAATTTTTGGCTAAGTACTTCCCTCCAGCCAAAACAGGAAAGCTGAGGAATGATATCAACCTGTTTACTCAATTGGATCAGGAATCTCTTTATGAATTTTGGGATTATTTTAAGGATATGTTAAGGAAATGCACTCGCCATTAAATTTCTAAGTGGTCAGAAGTGCATACATTCTACAATGGGTTGCAAAATCAGACAGGACAATTATTGATGCAGCAGCAGGTGGTGCACATATGAACAAATCCATTGATGAGGCATTTATTTGTTGGAGAACATGGCAGCCAAAAGCTACCAATGGAACACTGAAAGGCCAAGGACTTTGACTGAAAAAAGCTAAATTTAAAAAAAGGCTGTAGGAGTCTACGAAGTAGACACCCAAACAGCCATCTGAATTCAGATGGATGCCTTGAAAAAGAAGATATTAGCCATGGAAGCAAAACCTGCACAAAGTCCATTCGTATGTTGTGCGTTATGTGGTGGTGCTGAAAACGGAGTTGAGGTATGCACATCCACAGTGGAAAGCGTACAATATGTTCAAAACAGAAACAACCCATTCTCCAATACCTACAATCCCGGTTGGAGAAACCATTCAATATTTGGATGGAGAAATGAGCAAAGGAATGCATCAGCACCAATTCAAGAAAATTATTAAAATTCCTTAGAGCATGCAAGGTTCCAAAATCAGCATGAAGCTGAGAAACGAAATTCAAATCATGAACTATTTCTTAAGTTGGTACAAATCCATGATGGGACAGTTGGCTAAGGTTGGTAATGAAAGTTTGAAAGGATCTCTCCCCACTGACACGGTGGAGAATCCGACGTAAGAAAAAAAAGAAGTTGAGCTCTACAATGCAGTGTTGGCTAGGGAAACTCTAGCTCAAATGGAGAGGGAAGAAGTGAATCAAGAGTTCACTCTCAAAGAATAACATGAGTATGATTCCTTCTACATGCAACGAAGTCAAACTCTTTCTTTCAATGAAGAGAATGAGGCAGGGCAGTCTCATGTATCTCCCTTTGAATGGGTTGAGATTGAGGAGATTGAATTGGATGAATTAGAAAAAAAAAGCAGGAAGAGTTGGGTTGTGAGTCCCAACCAACACAAATATGGAGTGTTGAAGATGAGCTCCAGAATCATTTGAAGCTGGAAGAGTCAAAAGCAAATTCACCCATCCTACATGCTGAAGAAGAAGGCCATCTTAATTGGACAAGTACAAATGAATGGGGTGAAAAGGAGCTTTGTCCACCACCCTATGATGACTGAAAAGAGATTTGGGAGGTAGATGAGGCTAAGCATAAGCTACCTGAAGCTTTCAAGAAGCTTCAAATTGAAATTCCATCCCATGTAGAACCTGATGAGTATAAATAAGGTAATTCGTATTGGAAAATGTGTCAAGGTAAAATATCTTTGGAGCTTTCCCATTCCATGCACTATTGGGACACACACAATCCAGGACACTCTGTGTGACTTGGGAGCAACTGTGAACATTATCTTCTTTGGCATAATTAAGGAGATGGGTCTCAGCGAGCTATCCCATACAAAATGTAGATAATGTTGGCTGATGGTTCCATCAGCTACCTAAGGGAAATTCAGGAAAACATATTGGTGGAAGTGAATGGACTCTTCTTTCCAGCTGATTTATGCCTCAAGCCACGAAGAATAGCACAATGAGATCAGCAAGTGGCAAAGAAGTCAGCTTCTTTATGCCTCAAGCCAGGAAGAAGAGAGGGAATGAAATCAATGGGTGAAGAACCCTTTAGAATAGGCTGGAGATGCCTTGATAGGAAGACCCCCATCTAGAGGATTAGACCCTAGCTTGGTTAAGGGCAACTCCCCATATGAAGATAAGAGGTGGTTAAAAATGGATAAGTGGTGTAAAGCTACTGGAAAAGCTGAAGCAAGGTCGGATCCATATTTAGTTGAGCGTTACGAGCTCAGGGAGGAGAAGCACAAGGAGCTGAGAAGGCTGGTGAAAGAGGAATTAAGAATCCCACCAAAAATGAAGAAGAGGGAGCTTTCACCTCCAAAGAGGTTAGGTAAGCCTGTGGAAAATGTCAATTGGAAGAAATTGAGTAAAAGAGGGCAAGTTGTACGTTACATTATCCCTTCAAATTCGATTTTGGATCCAGGATTGATTGGAAGACATTCTGTAAAATCTTGCAAAAGACTTAAAACATTGGTCCTTCATGGGAGGTAATCCATGCTAGTGAACACAAATTTTGGGAAAGTAGAAGTTTTGATAGTGTTAATTTAGAAGAGACTCGATTTTTTGTGGTTGCATGTTGTAATTGTAAATCACAACTTGTAAGAAATATGTGTGAGTTGAAAATCAGTACTTATTATGAGGTGAGTGATCACAAGGCAGTTCAGCATCACAGCAATGCCTCAAGCAAGGTAGGTGAAGGCACCCCGCGCCAATTTTCGGAAGATATTTTAAAATGACTTGGCGCCACGCGAGAACTAGCTCCACGACACTTGCACTGAGTGACTTAAACTAGAAGCATAAATACCTCACCTACTTAACACCACAAAGTGTCAACCCTAGTCGAGAGCATCATGCCAGAGCTCCTAAAACCCTAGAGGTCGAAATCGAAGGGAAATCAACCTCCAAACCACATCTGAGAGGGAAACTCACGATTTCTCTGCAATTCCACAGAGATTCAATCTCATTCGCTCTCGTGCAGTCTTCCTCTGCAAGATTTCCGTGCCTTGATGTGATTTTTCCGATATTGGGCTATGCCGAAGCCTCTTTCAAGCTTGAGTGTTATTTGAGGTTGGCATCCTTTTTCTTTTTTCATCTAATCATCTACTCCTAAGCTCACAAGTCATGATGGTGAGAGAAAAGAAGCTCGATTACAAGAACAAGGGGAAGAGACCCGTGGCAGAAGTTGATGAACGATATGTCTCTGCTGAGATTGGGTATCGATACTATGTTCACCCCAAAAATTGTGGCTTAAGGATGGGAGAATTTCGGTGCTCACCCATCACTCCCCTTATTTGGAATGATGCAACAATTCTACACTGATGTGGCTGAGGCACAAGAAGAGAATTTTCAAGGAAAAATACATAAGGCATGCAAGGTACCCCAGACATCATTACCATATAGTAGAGAAGTAACAAACACTTGTTTTGGTACACCTAACTTCAAGGATGGATTGGCTCGGACAGAAATGTCAGTGGAGGAGATAGTAGATACAATCTGTGACTTCCCAATCAAATGGGTATAGGCAGCAGACGGGGCATATCTGCACTTCAAGAAGGCCAGACTTTCATCAAAGGTAAAACCTTGGTTCTACTTCATCTGCACCCATTTAATTCCTTCAAAGCACACCTCCGATGTTACTATTGATTGGGCATATCTGCTATATGCTATTCTAAAAGGTGTGCCGCTTGACATAGGGCGGTTGATCCATAGCGAGATAAACATATTTTGAACAATTTTCTGGTCGGGCCTCTACTTTGCCTCTTTGATCACAGAATTGTTCGGGCTATCTCAAGTGCCCTATCCCTCAGAACCGGTGAATCCCATCCAGTGGCAACTCATTGATAGACAATGGTACCAGGATGACATGAGGCGTCCTTCAGCCCAAGAAACTACAGAGAATCTGAGACAGCAGCCACTGATATGTTATGCACAACAGATGGATCAAATGCAACATCATCTCAACAACCAGGCACAGGTTGTCAAGCATAATGTTTACTATATCACTGAAGTGCATGAATGGTGTGCATAGCAGCATTCCTCCCATTTGAGAGGATTCCCAGTGTACCATACACCAGCTAAGAAGTTCGAGCAGCCAGAAGAGCAGGCCGAGATAGAGGAGAGTGATAGTGATTACTTGAGAAAGAAGTTTTACATAAGAGTCATTGTTTATGTATAACTTAATTCAAGTAGATAACAGTTACTGTTAGTCACTAATTGTAGCAACTTCCTCTACCTCTTTGAATGTTTGAACTGGCTATTTTTCATATGAATTGGAATGACTGCTAATTTCTATCTCCGAAATTATGTTCTGCCAATATTCTATTAGTTAGTTTTTGTAGCTTCAAATAATTGTTGTAATGAACCTTTCGGTAGGGGACTTAGTTCCTCTTCCACCAGCCTTCTCAGCTTTTTGAGCATCTCCTTCCTGAGCTCAGGTTGCTCAGCTAAGTATGGGTCCGAGCTGACTTCAGCTTCTCTAGTGGCCTTACACCACTCATCCATCTGTATCCGCCTCATATCTTCATATGGGGAGTTTCTCTTAACCAAATAAAGGTCCAATCCTCCAGATGGGGATCTTCCCTTCAAGGCTTCTCTTGCCACATCTAAAGGGTGCTTCACTCTCTGATTTCGATTCCCTTTCTTCCTCCTGGTTTGAGGCATAGAGAAGCTGACTTCTTCTCCAGTGACTGATCTAATGCTGATATTCCCCTCTTCTACATCAATGATTGCTCAAGTTGTAGCAAAGAAGGGTCTACTTAAAATAAGAGACATTCTTGTGCCTTCTTCCATGTCTATCACCAGAAAATCAGTTGGAAAGAGTAATTCATTTACCATAACCAGTACATTTTCCAGAATTCCCCTTGGATAACTGATGGAACCATCAGCCAGCATTATCTGCATGTTTGTAGGGGGTGGTTTGCTGTGACCCAACTCCTTGAATATGCCTAAAGACATAATGTTCGCACTTGCTCCCAAGTCACACAGAGTGTCCTTGATGGTGTGGGTCCCAATGGTGCTTGGTATGGAGAAGCTCCAGGATCTTTTACCTTTGGGAAGCACCTCTCTCTCCAATTGTTGCATTCTTCTTCTCTACACATCTTCCAATTCGTCTTATAAGACTCTTGTTAAAAAGATTTTGCATAAGGTGGAATGTCAACTTGAAGCTTCTTGAACACTTCTAGTGGCTTATGTTTGACCCCATCTCATATGGTGGTGGCTAAACCTTCTTCTTTCCCCCATCATTTTCACTTGGCCAACTCAGTTGGCCTTCTTCCTCCGCTTGTAGGATGGGTGAATTAGTGTTTGACTCTTCTAACTTCAACTGAATCTGGAGCTTATCCTCAAATCTCCAGATTGGTATTGGTTGGGATTCATAACTCAACTCTTCCTCCTTTTCCTCTCCTTCATACAGGTCAATCTCATCAATCTCAATCCCCTCAAAGGGAGATACGTGAGACTGCCCTTCCTCATTTACCTCATTACAAAAGGGGATTTGACTTTGCTCCATGCAGAGGGAATCATACTCATGTTCTTCTTCTGGAGTGAACTCTTGATTCACTTCTTTCATCTCCATTCTGGCTAGAGTTTCCTCAGCCAACACTGCATTGCAGCACTCTACATCTTCTTTTTCTTCTTATGTAGGATTCCCCACTGTGTCCTTTCAATCATTCATTAATGGCCTTAGCCAACTGTCTCATTTGGATTTTAATATTTATCAGGGATGCATCATGGCTTTGCAAAAACTTAAGCAGCAAGTCATGATTGCTATTTGGTTTCTCAGCTTGATGCTGATTTGGAAACCTTCCTTGCTGTCTAGACATCTAATAATTTCCTTGAGTTGGGGTAAAAGCACTCCCTTGATCATTTCAAAGTTTGGGTGGTTTCCCTAACCGTGATTCTAGGTATTGGAGTACGGATTGTTCCTATTCTGAGCATATTGCACACTTTCTATAGTTGATGTACATACTTCAACTCCGTGTCCAGCACCACCACATAATTCATTGCAAATAAATGGACTTTGTGCAGGCTTTGCTTACAAGGTTGTTATTCTTCTTCAAGGCATCCTTCTGATTTCGGATGGCAGTTTGAGTGTCTACTTTATAGACTCCCACTGCCTTTCTTGAGCATTGACTCTGCTCAAGAGACTTCCTTGATAGCTGTTGGCTGCAATATTTTCCAATAAATCATATGCCTCATCAATGGATCTATTCTTAAGTGCACCACCTGCTGTTGCATCAATAATTGTTCTTGTCTAATTCTGCTGGCCATTGTAAAACGTGTACAATTGTGACCATTTACAAATATAATGGTGAGGGCATTTCCTTAGTAAATCCTTGAAATGATCACAGGCGTCTTAAAGAGATTCTTGATACAACTGGGCGAACAAGTTGATTCCATTCCTCAGCTTTACTATTTTAACTGAAGGGAAGAATCTGAAGGTATCAAGATCCATCCATGTGGGGATAGAATCTGAAGGTAGGGAATTCAACCTTATAGCATTTTTCGACACACCATTATGCTTAAAAGTATCACAGATTTGTAGGAATTCTGTTAGTTACGAATTTGGATCATCGTTAAGCAGCTATTGAATTTTACTGAAGCTTGTATTGTTTGCAGTTATAGCAGGTCTTCGGATGCTAGTGTGTACCTCCAACTTGATGCACAACAAGCTCTCTCAAACTTTTGGGCACCTCTTCTGGCATTTCTTCCTCTATTCTTGATAACCTTTGCTGCCAAAGGTTGGCTCTTGCTGTCTTCCCAACTTCAGAATCGAATGGGATCAGAGTAAGGCTTCTACCTTCTTGCTTACACAAGAGAGAAAAAGTATAGCAATTCGGCTCAACAATGAAACTTCACAATAACAACAAAATAAAAATTAACTACAAACACCCAAAAACAAAGAAATACACAACAAAATAGAATTTTCACACAATCAATTATATTAACTAACATTTTAACAATTTTAACATGGAAGACTAATCAAATTACACTATACTAAGCATGCAACTATGTTAGTCAGATTACTAACCACTACTAGAAAAACATACTCAGCCGATAGTCGTTTAAGTCTGTGGAGAAGGCCAAAACCACCGGCGGTGGGTGAAGCGTCATCACCGCTGACGACATCGGCGGATACAAAATCCCGACGAAAGCCCCTGCCACCGGAAAAGTCCGTTTTCGCCGACAGTCATGAAAATATTTCTTCGGTGGAGTGAGAGTCCGCCGACGGAATGGCATTTCGTCGACGGAATAAATATCTCTGCTGACGAAACTTATTTTGTATTCGGAGACTTCTCCGCCTTCGAATTATCTTCATCGACTGAGTCCTTTCAGCCGACGAACATGTTACATTGTCGAAATGATCTCCACCGACGTTGGAACTGCCGGTGCAATTATTTGGCTGACAAACTTTTAACGATCAATTC
This sequence comes from Aristolochia contorta, assembly GCA_022405105.1. NCBI lineage: Eukaryota > Viridiplantae > Streptophyta > Magnoliopsida > Piperales > Aristolochiaceae > Aristolochia > Aristolochia contorta. The sequence goes on along the minus strand of JAHZSQ010000050.1, from coordinate 294,033 downwards.
CGGCGACGGGTTAAACCACTGGTGGAGGTTTTTTTTAATTTGATACAAGTTACCTGACATAGAAACAGACCATTACATAAAAAAATCGTTTCCATTTCAAAATGTTAACATTACAAAATATTTACATAAAAGACAAATACACAATACTTTTCAGTTGTCCTGTTCAAACCGAAAGAAATGTTCAATCAGAGCTATCAGTGGTGCGACTGATTGATGCCCTGTGGGTTAGAAGGCTCTGCAAATGAACATAAGTTTATGATAAGCGTAATGAAATATATAAAATTAGTAATTAATTATGTTTTTAATTATGCCCAGTGGGTTAGAAGGCCACTGGTTTACTTCTTGCAATTGAGACTGCACCAACAACAGCTGGTACTTCATTGATTCCTTGTCTTGTCTTTCCAATTGCACTTGTTCCTCTGGAGCTAAGTACTCCAGTGCTCTCATAACCACATTCCTACTCGACGGCGCACCAGTCCCAAGTCCTCTTTCATAACCCCCGTGATGGCCCCCAAACACCTTATCTATGATAGGTGTCAAATCCGCGGGGTTCGTTGAGTTGTGGACATGTAGCTTAGTTGCACTTGGTATTAGGAGAAAATGTCAAGAACCTGATAACTTACGCATAATGTTGTTGTCTCCTCATCAGGATATGTTCCTCCTTTCCTCTTGTGCGCCTTCAGCAAAGATTTCAGAAACACGAAGTTTGGACCCTCTGCTTGTCGTTGCATAAAACTTAATTTCCTAAAATGAGTATTGTGCAATGTTTATAAATTGAAGTATTTACGAGGCTGACAAAAAGTCAACTCAATACGTACCTCTTCTTCTAAAAAACTAGCAAGAGACTTACACCCAAACGTGTGAGCCGTCTTCAGACACTCTCGACTCGCCTTGTTATTCACATCACGTCCGGACTCCCTTACCCCATCCCAGTATTTCACTAGCAGTGTCCAATTTTTAGGAGCCATACCTTGAATGGGATAGTCTGGTAGCTGCTCTGGGGTCTTTCCATTGTAGTTTTGCTTCGTATAGAAGGTACAGTTGTCTCGTATTATTTTCTGCACAACCAGCAGTACAACTTTCATCGCAACGGCTGCAGTCACGGGCTGATCCTTCTCATTAACAAACTTGTATTTTACTAACAAAAAACTACATTTTGTTAGTACTTACGACTATTACAAAAAACAAATAGTTTGTTGTTGGTCTTACATTGATTTCTGTGAACTAATCTTTGAATGCATTCGCACCAAGCTCAAGCCACTGCAGGTGTAGCAGGAAATGTAATTGACCCCGAATTTATGTTGCAAGTAGAAAGGGCAGGTCATGTTGTGCGGATGAGACCATTTGTCCATCTTTGATTACAATTGTTGTCACTTTCTCGGGCATGAATGACGCAGGCCTCACCTTACGTTTGATGCATGGTGCCTGAGGCTGCGAATCCTCAATGCCATCAACAGTCCAATCTAGCGATTGTGTCTCCATGTCCTCCATTGGGACCGACCCTACATCAAATGCACACTTAGTCAACATTAAAATGTCATTTTATGAAGCAGTATAAATGTAATTGTACATGAATCATCACTCTCAGGCGATTGGTAAGAGGGGAACAACTCCTTAAACTTGCACAAATGTATTAGGATATAAAGTTAATGAATATGTTAGTACCTAAAGACAGAAGCGCTGAAAAAGAAGAAAGCTCTGGGGGAGGGTCGGCTGCAGGAGCCGGGACTGATGTCGAAGGGACTGCAGGAGTGAACCCCGATGGAGAGGGGGCTGTTGGAGCGTTGGCCGATGTCGAATGGGCTTTTGGAGTCCAGCCCGATGGAGAGGGGGTCGTTGGAGCTTGAGCCGATGTCGTCGCCCAGGTGCGTTTGTGCCTAAGTGACACAATGGCCCCCTTCGGTGGCATTATTACCCTTCAAAAATAATTGAAGTAAAGAGAGACAGAGAGAAGATAAGATTTGTAATTATATGTAGCGGATGTATTTACAAACTTCAATGGATTAAACATACTTAATTATCCAAGTCGTCACTATTGATCTTTTATCCAGGACCAAGGTCAGGACGCACCCATATAACATCTTCATAATTGATGTTTGCTACATCTGCATCTCTTGAATCTTGTGCCAATAGCAATGTTTCATCTTCTTGTTCCCTTAAACCTTCATCATCTAAGGGGATGTTGTAGGTGTCTCTAGGTCTCCAACGACAGACAACGCTCCAACAAGGCTCAATCCGGTCTTTCGAATAAAATACCTGTTGTGCTTGACCTGGAAAGATGAAAGGTTCATCTTCATATGTTTGTCTCATTGTGCTCACTAATGTGAATAGGTGCACTGGTGTGCCCTTCTTCATATCGTACCATTTGCACTTGAATAGGTGCACAGGTGTCCATGACCCAATATAGACTTCTATAACCAGTTGCAGGACACCATAAAATATCTCATCCCCTACCCCTACTGTTGCAATACAACTATTTTGTGTAGTCCGATTCAAGTCAATGGCCTCCGTGTCAAAATTTTAACTATTGCCAAAATATCCTTGGTACGACATAGCGTCGCGAAACGGGCAAGGTACTTTAAATCATCTGTGTCCTCAGAATCAGAGGACATATCGGTTACCTACGCAATACAATTAGTGACAAAATCAACAAATGAGGGACATTCGATACAAACGTAGTATTGTCACTCCTATATTCAGAGTTAAAAACTTACTCGTTTTCTAAACCACTGTACAAATTGGTTGTGTTGCTCTGTTTCTATTCGATGCTCAGTCTACTGAGGGTGTAACCCTCTTAAGTGGTCTTTATGTTCCCATCAAATAACCCAAATACAATGATTAAGAGGAAATTCAATTTATGAATGAGACATAGCTACAAAAAAGACAATTGATTATACTTACAACAGGTACGGCTGAGTCTCCGGAGTATTGAACAACAAAAAATGATGGAGCTGGTACGCCTCCTCTATGGTTAGCATATATGGACGAGCAACCCCCAACGGGATGTATGAAATAGAACATGTGCAAAAAGTTGTAACTTTTTAATTCCATCCCATCAATATAACATGCGCAAAAAGTTGTTGCTTCATCCATCAAGTACCCCTCCGCAATAGAACCCTCAGGCCTATTCTTATTACGAATGTAATTCTTCAATGTAAACAAATTGCGTTCAATTGGGTACATCCATCTGTAATGAACCGGTCCGGCTAATCTCACCTCTGATGCCAACTCTAGTGTCACATGAATCATGATGTGAAAGAACGACAGTAGGAGGATCCTCTCTAATTTGCACAGGATGTATGAAATACCTGATTGTGTGTCCTCTATCTTCCTCACATCAACCACCCTAGAACACAATTCCCTGAAATATGCGCACATTTCATTTATTACTTTGGCAACGGGCTTAGCCATTGATTTCCTCACCGCCAACGGAAGGAGCTGTTGCATAAGAACATGGTAAAGCAAGGCTCTTAAGACCAATCACTTTCCTCGCTTTGACTTGTACTTGACAGGAGATTTTTGCAGAAAATACTGTTGGGAGTTTAAATTCCTTCAACACATGGAGGAACCTTGTGTTTTCTTCGTTCATCAAATTGTATGAAGAATGAGGAATGATTACCTTACCATTCGAAATCATGGGGTGGAATGGTTTCCTTATATTGAGACAATGAATATCCAACCTCGATTTTATAATATCTTTTGACTTCCCATCTTTCTCCAAAGTGGTATTCAAAATACTTTCACATACATTTTTCTCGATATGCATTACGTCAAAGTTATGGCGGAAGTGTAGCGTACTTTTGTACGAGAGCTCAAAAAAATGCTCTTCTTCTTCCACCCTTCAGGCAAATATCGGGTTTCTACCCGTTGTCCTTTTCCAAACACGGCATTTTGAAGTCCTTCCCATAAATTCAAGATGTCATTTCCTGACAGGCATGTGGGTGTACTGTCACGTTCTTCTGTCCCATCAAACAATTTTTTATCGACCCTCAATGGGTGATCCTCTGGTAGAAACCTCCGATCACGCATGTAAACACATTTTCTACTATGCGGTAGATATAATGAAGCAGTGTTTACGTGACAAGTAGGGCATGCCTTGTAACCTTTCGTACTCTAACCAAACAACATGTCATATGCAGGAAAGTATGATATTGTGCAGAGGACTGCTGCACACATTTGAAAAAATCTCTTCATTTGTGCATCATACGTTTTCACACCTGATTCCCAAAAAACCTTAAACTCATCTATCAACGGCTTGAAGAAAACAATTATATCATATCCTGGCGACTTCGGACCGTCAATAAGAATGGTCATCATGAAATAGCTCTGTTTCATTGCCAACCAAGGGGGCAGGTTATAGATGGTAATATTAACTGGCCACGTGTTGCAGCTTGACCCTGACCCAATCATGAAGAGACTGAAACCATCACTCGCAAGTCCAAGTTTGATATTTTGTACCTCTGAACTGAATGATGGATGCACTGAATCAAAGTGTTTCCATGCGATCGAATCCCTAGGGTGAATCATTTTTCCTTCTTCAGTAGGTGGAGCCGAACCATGCCACGTCATAAGCTCCAATGTTTTAGTAGACATGAACAACCGTTGCAACCTCAAAATCAGAGGAAAATGTCTAAGTTTGTTCGTCGGCCTAGTAGTCCTCGCACGTTACACATTTTTTTTGATTGACCATCTCGACTGACCACATATTTGGCACGCATCTAAATATTTATATTCATTTCTGAATAGAAGGCAATCGGTTGGACATGCATGAATTGTTTCATAATTCAATCCAAAGTCACTCATCATTTTCTTCGAGTCATACCAATTGCGTGGAAGCAAATTATCTGATGGAAGGGTGTCCTTCAGAAGTGAAAGAAGATCCAAAAATGATTTGTTACTCCATCGATTCAAAGACTTCAATTGGAATAAATATACCATAAATGATAGTTTGGAGTGTTTATGACATCCTCCGTACAGTGGTTTTTTGGCCTCATTCAACAGGTGTTCAAATTTGCGGAATTCTGAATCCTCTGCTTCATGCTCTATATTGGCATCCTCCACATTTTACATGAAAGCATCACAAAACATTGTTGCCATCTCTTCGCCATGACCAATTTCCACAACAACGTCGATTTCACAACGTTTGGGCAGTTCCCCCGTGATGTCTCCAGATTTTATACATTGGGACAAATCCATTCAGGACAATGTGGGACCTGATTGTCTCGCATTCAAGAAACTTACTGTTTTCACGTTTCCATAATGGACAACGCATAACACCGTTTCCCTACACCCCCTGTTGTTGTTTTGCAAAATCTATAAAAAAACTGACTCCACCCAAAAATTTTGCATTACACCGAGTTGGCATGGACTTGTAAAATAGTCCATCTCCAGGACTATTGTTGAAGACAGACTACACATAACAAAGAAATTAGTGTTTAGTACTTTTAGGAGGCAACAAATAACTCACAGCCTAGACTTTATCTAAACCATTGTCCCTATGAATCTCACTATGTCCTATTCTCCTCCTCTTACTTCCACACATCCAATCGGTTGGACTTCCAATCGAGGAATAGAGTAAGAGAAATAGAGAGAGACCTAGAGAGAAATGGGAGCTCAAACCGAGAGAGATAGAGAGAGAGATAGAGGGAGAGAATTAAATTCTGAAACAGAATTTGGGAGAAAACCAAGGGAGATAAATATTTTCCTAGAGAGAAATCAGAGAGAAAGAGAGAGAGAGAGAGAGAGAGAGAGAGAGAGAGAATCAAAGTTTGAAACACCAAAAAATAGTCACCTTAACAAAAATCTGAAATAGAATTTGGGAGAAAACCGAAGGAGATAAATATTTACCTAGAGAGAAATCAGAGAGAAAGAGAAAGAGAGAGAGAGAGAGAGAGAATTAAAGTTTGAAACACCAAATAATAATCACCTTAACAAAAATCTAACATAGAATCTGGGAGTAAACCTAGGGAGATAAATATTTACGAAGAAAGAAATCAGAGAGAAAGAGAGAGAGTGAGAGTGTGTGTGTGAGAGAGAGAGAAAATGTTTGAAACAAAAAAAAATAATCAACTTAACAAAAATCTGAAACAGAATTTGAGAGTAAACCAAGGGAGATAAATATTTACCTAGAGAGAAATCAGAGAGAGAGAGAGAGAGAGAGAGAGAGAGAGAGAGAATTAAAGTTTGAAACACCAAAACATAATCACCTTAACAAAAATCAGAAACAGAATTTGGGAGAAAACCGAGGAAGATAAATATTAACCTAGAGAGGAATCAGAGAGAAAGAGAAAGAGAGAGAGAGAGAGAGAGAGAATAAAAGTTTCAAACAACAAAAAATAATCACCTTAACAAAAATCTGAAATAGAATTTGGTAGTAAACCTTGGGAGATAAATATTTACCTAGAGAGAAATCAGAGAGAAAGAGAAAGAGAGAGAGAGAGAGAGAGAGAGAGAGAGAGAGAGAGAGAGAGAGATGTTTGAAACACCAAACAATAATCACATTAACAAAAATCTGAAACAGAATTTGGGACTAAACCTAGAGAGATAAATATTTACCTAGAGAGAAATCAGAGAGAAAGAGAAAGAGAGAGAGAGAGAGAGAGAGAAAGATAATGTTTAAAACACCAAAAAATAATCACCTTAACAAAAATCTGAAATTAAATTTGGGAGTAAAGCTAGGGAGATAAATAATCAACTAGAGAAAAATGGGAGCTCAAACTGAGAGAGAGAGAGAGAGAGAGAGAGAGATGGAGAAAGATAGAGTGATAGATGGAGAGAATTAAAATCTGAAACAGAATTTAGGAGAAATCAAAGAGAAAGAGAGAGAGAGAGAGAGAGTCAGTGAGAGAGAGAGAGAGAGAGAGAGAGAGAGAGAGAGAGAGAGAGAGAGAGAGAGAGAGAATTAAAGTTTGAAACAGGATGTAAAACAATCACCTAAAAAAAATCTGAAACAGAATTGGGGGTAAACCTAGGGAGAAAATATTTACCTAGAGAGAAATCAGAGAGAAATAGAAAGAGAGAGAGAGAGAGAGAGAGAGAGAGAGAGAGAGAGAGAGAGAGAGAGAGAGAGAGAGAGAGAGAGAAAGAGAGAAAGAGAATGTTTGAAACACCAAAAATAATCACCTTAACAAAAATCTGAAACAGAATATGGGAGCAAACCTAGGAGATAAATATTCAACTAGAGAGAAATGGGATCTCAAACCGAGAGAGAGAGAGAGAGAGAGAGAGAGGGATAGAATTAAATTCTGAAACAAAATTTAGGAGAAAACCGAGGGAGATAAATATTTACCTAGAGAGAAATCAGAGAGAAAGAGGAAGAGAGAGAGAGAGAGAGAGAGAGAGAGAGAGAATTAAAGTTTGAAACAGGATTTGAAAGATAACTGAGAGAGATTAAGATTCAACTAGAGAGAAATTAGAGACAAAACCAAGAGAGAGAGAGAGAGAGAAAAGGAGGGAGAGAGAGATAGAGAAATCTAAGAGAGAATTTGAGAGTCACCAATTAGACATACTCTTTAAGTAGAAGATCACTTGTCTTCTTCATGCTGTCACCACAGGTAAGCATGATACATCATAAATGCTACCTTCCAAAATTTAAACCATTGTCCTCTTTACCATCTTATGATCCCACAGAAACAAATGGTCCAACCTATTAAGGTCATGTACATTATAAAGTGATTGCATGACTAATAACAGAGTTATCACTCTCTAATATTTTAGCAAGGTGTCAACTCCTCCTAATTATTCATTCCACCGAATTGCCTCATCTTCATTCATAGAGTCAAATAGTCTTTAACTCTAATTGTGTTAATAATTGGAATCAAAATTCTCTTAAAAATGACATACTAAGGATAAATAAACAAAAAGAGACCACACTTCAGACTTGATCCTGGAGAGATTTTAAACAAAACAAATGGCACCAGAACACAAATCCTTCCTCCAATAATGTGAACCCAAATTTTAATTCTAAAACAATAATGTAATTTATACAGCAGTGAGCAACAAATGACATTTCCCATCTTTATCTTAGGGTACAGAAGACAAAATTGAAAGTTTTTTTTTTAAAAACTTATGAAAGTACAGAAACTTACTTCTTCTTGTCAATATCTGGTATGTCTCTATTTTCAGCCTTCTCCACAGTGACCTATATTGCACGAAAGATAAGACTCAAATCAAATAAATGAAAGATACTCTCTAATAAATGAAAGTACAGAAGCTTACAGGAATTCTATCAGGGTACTTCTCTCTAATGCGAGATGCTTCTGCCTACCTTCTTTCTGATTTCAAACACAATGAATATTAGAGAGTATATTAATTGTCCCATAAGAACTTGAAGACTCGGAATTCCCCATCACATAAAGAGAAAAATTCACTGTTTTGAGAACAGAAAGCAAACACGAAATACAAATAAACGAAAGCAAATTAATTACCTGCGGCGAAGGGGAAGAGCTTTTCATCGACGGCGAGCAAGTCGAAGGGGTTCGACGTCGGGAGGGAGGCCGGAATGCAGAGCACGCCGCCGGAAATCGCCGCGAAAGGCTTTGAAAGAACTGAGTTTTCGAACCCAAGAGCGTCGTCGAAGATGGGCCTTCGGCCGGAGGAATACGTGCGACGTCAAGAAGAGGAAAACGAAAAACTTTCAGGTGGAACGCCGTGGGAACGCCGGAGTACGGTTTCAAGTGTTTGTTTCCTTCGACGATTTTCAACGAGTTTCGTCGTAGGAAAGCTAGAGCAGGAGAAAACAAAGCGCCAGTTACGTGCTTAACACGAAAGCTCGCGTTACGCATGTAATGGTGCGTGAGAACTTATGTCCTGATTCAAATTGGGACCAAATATTACTTATGGGCTAATAGCGCCCATATGAACCTAATCCAAATCCGGCCCAACAGCCGGATGTCCTTCCGCTGGCGGTTGGGTCGGATGCTACGAAAGGTCTTCCGCCGATGGAAAATTTTCCTCCCGTCGGCGGAGTATACATTTCTAGTAGTGAACTACTCTATGCTAGATTACAGCTATAGAGCCCAAAGCTAATGGCAGTAATAGTCCTCGGTTACGGCACCTAAAACTTGGTTGGGTTACAACGACACTTATTTAGTTATGCCTTTGCGCAAGTGCACGCGTCGTATCAAGTAATATACTGGACGAGTCCAAATTGATCTCATAAGGACTCACTACGTAGTGTCCAATGAAGTATCTACAACTATGTCTAACTACCAAAATTATAGAGAATTATCACAATATCGTAATGTGAAAACTACAAAAAAATACTAACTATCTAATTATAGTAGTCCTCAGTGATACACATCCCCACTAGAGGCTAAGTAGATTAGGAGTAGGGGGAGTGCATTCATTCAATTAAGGGTAGGATTCATGCAATTTAGCTAAGTGTGCAATTCATAGCTCGTTAGTGGGTCTGGAATTCCCTACATGTAACCCTCTTTCGACGCGCTACAACCGGGTCCCCTCCTTTGCCTGATTGTCTTTTGAGGTCACATTTCTAAATAGACGGCCTATGAAAATTACTCAGCCTAAAGCGATCACGCATGTCCGGACTCTTCTTTCGAAGTCCACAGGCGCACCCCTTACCTGCACTTGCTGGTCTAGCCACAATTTGAGGATCACACGCAGAGTAGTGGTATCCTTTCGTATTACCTTTCAGTCTCTACGAAACGATAAGATGAACTTGATAGAGGTCGGAAATCTCTTCATGTTAAAGCTCCCTAACATACACTCACACTAAATTAAAGATAGATAGCACTTAAATAAACTAAAATAGCTAAGATTACATGAATCCAAAACCCGAAATCACATTACATCAGTCACACCCAAAACAAGTTTCGCTACACATAACTTGGAATTGGGAAGAATCCCTTCCCATTGACATTAAATACATAATGGATAGGAAGAACCAAGACAAAATAGAGGCAAAAGAGTTCCCTTTTTCCCTTGAACTTCTCCTTCTTCATGCTTCAACCCCAAAGTAGCTGAGCTTCACTCCCAATACAAACTCCGCCTCAACGACATGGAGGCGCGATACCCAAAGTGTGGTTATAATGCATATTTATTGGGGAGACTGGAAGATTCCCCTTTTTCACTGTGCCCTATGTGACGTGGCACCACATGGCATGGAACTCCTCTGATGGTGCTAGGTCTTGACGCCGAGTGTGGTGCCTCACGAATATACGGTGTCACGTTATGTTGTTCTCTACTTTGCCAGTGCCAGAGCACTTTAATTGTGAGGATCAGCACTCCGACGTTGCTTTCTGTTGCTGTGGAGCTCGATGAGTGAGGATCAGCGCTCCGGCGTTGGATCGTCGAGGCGCTGTGACCAAAAACATTTTGTTGCTTCCAGCACTCCTGTGCTGAGTCAGCGCCCAGGCGTTGAATAGTTAGTCATTTTTCCACTGCTCGCAGCCCTTGTTCATGTGGCGCCGTAGTTTCGAATGTGACGCCATGAGGCATCAAGTGCACTGCTTCTCTTCAATGTAGCGCGATGACTTCCCATTTGACGCCATGTGATGCCACCCTTTGTGTTGCTCCAAAATGGGTGTTTTTAGGCAAAAAAAGTCTATGTTGCCTCTTTCTCCTTCCAGTTGGTATTTGGTGAATATGAGGCACTTTCCTACAAAATTATCAACAAAAGTTAGTGAAATCGCAACACAATTACTTCAAAACTTGGCCTAGAAACGCAGCATAATATCCACTAACCACAATGTCATATAGACATTGAATTTTGAAAATAAGAGGAAGTGTGAAGAATGGCTAACAATGGGCCAAAGCATAATTTTGGGGGAGTAGTCATGTTTTAATAGGGGAGCTTCAATTCAATCTGGTTACGTTTTTGCATGTTGAATGAATAACCCTTGATGTTTAACCTTTTTGACTTACCTTGGTCCTCGTCCTCCTCTCGAGGCCGAGTTTCGATTCCGCTGTTGAGGCTGCGAAGAACAGGTTGCAACATTGGCCAAAGGGATCTGGGATAGGTCTAGTTGCGAGAGTTGTGCCTGCAACTCATGACTATGTTCTTGTGTCAACAATAAATCCGACAAGTCATCAAAGGTTAATATATCACAGTGGGTTGTAACATTCTAGGCGAATGGTTTAAAGGCAGCGCCAAAGCCGCCAACAATGTAGTGAATGAGCATATTATCTCCAACAGTATAACCTGCAGCTTCCAACTCGTCAACAATAGATTTGACTTTGTCTAAATATTTGGTCATAGATAAATCTTTCTCCCCTTATAGTCTGAAATGTAATTTGGAGATGATATATTCTGGCTTGAGATTCATTGGCATAGACTGAGCGCAACTTACTCAACAATGGCTGCGGTGGTGAGTCCGCTTACTCAGCTAAAGGCATTATTTGAAAGAGTTGTAGGGAACAACTATGAATTGTCTGGTCGATCTGGTAGTATTGATCATAAACTTGATTAGACACCACAGAGTTGTCAAGTCCCATGATGACCTGCGATGGAGGTGAAATACTTCCATCTACGAAACCCATAAGGTGTTGACTATTGTGGACTGGAGCGAACTGCTGACTCCAAAATAGACTATTGTCCCGATTGAGGTTGGTCAGAACTTGGTGGAGGATATTTGTCGTCATGAGAACATACGTTCTTCGGATGGCCCAAGATCATACACCATTCCATGTGCGAGTTGAGTTGGGCTCTATGTGGCTGCAGAAGAAGAGATGGAAGAAGAAGACAAAGAACAATATGCCATCTTTGGTCGTGAGACCTTACTACTCTGATACCATGTGTGAAGTTAAACTTCCGAGCAATTTCATTAATGTTTGGACGTGTAAAAATAGTTACAGCAATGTACAATTTTGGAAGAATTCTAATAAAGGAAGAACTCTAAACACACAAATTTTAGGTAGAAGAGAACTACCTAACATAGCAATATCTTGTAGGAGGGTCATCCAAAGAATCTGGAGAATCTTCACACATATCTTTTGTAATATCTTCCATGTGTTTCATATCTTTCATAGTAGTTTTTATATGGCAAAAAAGTAAGAGAAGATTTCACATCTATGTTCTCATACTTAATGTTATAAAAAATTGATTTAGTTCTATCACTAACTAGAAAAAATTGATATAGATCCTTAGTTCAATATCAAATACGTGGAAATACCCTCAGAGTTTCTTATCATCATTACATTATATTATTATTATTACTGTTACTGTTATTATTTTTTATCATTGTTATAATTTTGGGAAGAGGGGGACGAGTTTATTTGACGGGACAAGGATAGGGGTTTGGACAATGACATGCACAATCTATTTGGTGGTTGACTTGTTGCCAATTTCAAGAACTAGTAAGATGGGAACAATTATCCATTTAGAATCACAACCTTCTACACTGTTCTTCCAGACCTCAAAATATGAAAGCTTCTTTTGAAAAGAACCTTAACTAAATATAAAAATTGAATATAGCATATGGATTTTTTCCATTCATTTGGTAAACCATTTTAAATTCAATCAATTAATAATTTGTTTAATATGATAGTACATAAAAAGAGAGTTGATATTAAACTCATGTTTTTTTTTCCATTGTTAAACACTATATGCATAGATAAAGAAGTTTTTGAAAAGGAGATGAAATTGAAAAATCGAACTATCTAAGTTCAGCCAATGTTTTTGTAGTGATGGTTGTTTAATTTATAGTTTTCATAAGAGTATGAATGAAAACTCTTGACCTGGTTCCTCTAAAGTGAAAGGCCATACCTTTTTACTATATTGATTCTTCTTTATTGTTATTAAATTTTAATTAAGCAAAAAAACTCTTATTCTCGAAATAGTTGGTTTCTCAAAGTATTAATTCCTTGTCACACAGGTAGGAATTTCTCAACATATTGTAGCCAAAAATATTACATATTCTGATGAAATTAGTAAAATAGAAATAGAAATATATATCTCAGGCATTTTTTTATTGGTGTCTATGTAAAATATTTCCATCTTGAATTACTAATTACGTTAACATATGGAGGAGAAAACATAAAAAATCAGTATAAAAAATTCAATAATTTCTTTAATATATATATATATAAATATTAAATCAGAACAGAATCTGTCACCAATAAGTTTATATCAATAAAAAGAAAAAAATAAAAAGAGCAAGGGTCAATAGTGGTGACTGATGAATTATTTTTTTGATAACAAGTTGATCTTATTCAAAAGTAGAAGGTAGTCAATTTGAAACTTTGAATTTTCAGCTTCTATCTAGAAATATTTTTGTTGTTCCTCAAGCTGAACAATATTCCTTAAGGTGGAAATTAGCTTCCTAAAATTTTTGCATATTAATAAATTTAAAAGAAAAGATTAGTTTTATAAAAAAAACATGAATAGTTATTTTTACCTTGACTTTAAAATTGAAATATTTAGCTTTTTGTTTAATTAAAACATGTAAAAATAAGATTATTATCATCCTAAAAATCCAAAATACTTTTGGTAAGAAAAATAATTTTTATTTTTCAAGTATTAGATTTTATCATTTACATAAAGTAATCATTGTGGGTATCCAATTATCTCAATCTATGATTAATTTTTTGTATCCTAAACCAGCTGAAATCATTTCATGAGTATCTAGACTTAATTTTAAATCTGTTCTTTAACTGAAATTGTCATAACATATGACTGCAATTATCTTGTTGTAGTTCTGTTTGTATTAGTCAAGTAATTGTTTGATATTGCATGATTGAGCTTTCTGGAATTTTGAGTTAGTTTTACAGTTGATTATGTACTTATGGTGATCTAAAAATTCTGTTGTTTTGTTTCAATTAGAGTTATTAAATTGAAAAAGTACATTAGTTTTTACTGTTTGAATTCTCATTGTGAATTTCATTCTTGCCTTATTATATTTGCTTCTGAATTGATCTTTGGTCTAACACTTATTCTGTAGAACTACATGAGATTAAAATCAGGTTACACTAGTAGAAAAATGGGCATACCCGACGGTCTAGGTTTAAAATCGTCGGGTATGATGAGCATAGACGTCAGTCCGGTCTGACCCAGTTGGTCCGGGTCGCTACAAAGGAAAACCCGTCGTCGGAATGTCTTTACCCGACGGGTTTTCCTGACCGTTGAGTTAAAGGTTTCACTCGACGGTCTGTCCGTCATTCAATGTTGTTTTTGAACTGACAACGGTTTTAGCCCGTCGTGTAATGTAACCTTATTTAGTGAAAAAAATTTACATCTGTATCTTTTCTTTCATCTATGTAAATTAAGTTCATCGTCGTCTTCGCCTAACCTACCTGTCTTTTCACCGGGTAAACCTAAACCATTCATCGTCTTTGCCGAGGGCGGTGTCCGACGGTCAATGCCTGATTCCGACGGCCAACGGCTGATTCCGACGGCGAACTCGTGATTCCGACGGCGAAGCACTGATTCCGACGGCGAACGGCTGATTCAGACGGCGAACGGCTGATTCCGACGGCGAACGGCTTATTCCGACGGCGAACTGCTTATTCCGACGGCGAACTGCTTATTCCGACGGCCAACGGCTGATTCCGATGGCCAACGCCTGATTCCGACGGCCAACGGCTGATTCCAACGGCCAACGGCTGATTCCGACGGCAAACCCCACTTTTCGACAGTAAAGCTCAGTAACCCTCTTGTGGAACAGCCCCGGATTGCGTCCCGAGTTGTGTAGTGAGTACATTTTTCTGAGACTGTCCTAGCTTGTGGGCTCTTCAATTATAACACTGAAATTTTGATGTTAGTATGAATTATAAAATTTCTTTTTATTCACAAGAACTCCTCTACTGAGCAAAGCTATAGATCCATTAAAAGAAGCTCATGGATCAACCTACGATCTTAATATATTTCCATCTATATATAGTAGTGTTTCTGTATGCAAACTACTCAATTAAAATTGATGGTGTCATTTATTCGTTTTTTATTAGCAGCCAAAATGGATGGGTTGTTTACTCTATTTGTATCTTGCAGTGATATTGATCATTCGGTTCTTTTAATTACACTTTAGCAGCATTTGGCAATTCTATATGATAGAGGACTTTTCAAGATAACTCCTTATAAGAATATTTTTTGGAAAAGTTTAAATTTGGAGTTATGTCAAAACATTAAAATCTCCTATTTGAAAGAAAGATTTTTTTCGATTATGAGGTAAAAAAGAGTTTTTAGCCTCCAAAGAGATTAGCCAAATGCGCCCCTAGGCTCATAGTGTTATAGAAAACAAAAGCCCTTAAGAGATGTTAGATTGAAATCCGTGGGAAATATTCCTTTGTTCATTAACTTTGATAAACTGAGTTAAGGTTTTGTGCATTGCTGTGCAGACCACATTGGACTGGAATCCATCAGATTACGAACAGATAAATATAGTTCATATTTAACCCATAACCAATTTATACTTCATAATTTATATTCCCTCGCCCATGATTAAAGGAATTGAAGAGTATGTTTGTCATGGTGAGGTTGGGCAACCAGTAGAAGGAACTGCAAGGTTTGGTAAACTTGGCGGTGGTCAAGTAGTCTACATGCCCTTGTAATATTTGGAGGGAAAACTTGCCAAGTCTCCCTCAAATAAGAAACGGGGAATTAAAGGACAAATTAGCTAGCTAGGGAGGGGCCACCAAGATATGAAACCAACAATCGTTTCTTAATTCATATGCTTAGACTCTCCAGTAGTGTAGGTCATCAAATCCCCTCCAATAAATAAAATAGACAGTCAGAGAAGCATAAGTCCAAAACCTGATAGTGGTGATTTGGGTCTTGAAGTCCATTTGCTTCACTCTTAATTCTATACTTTCAAATTGTTTGGGATTTGGGTCTTGAAGTCCATTTGTACTTAAATAATTTCTGAAACGGTAATGCGGAGGTCTGGAAGAATGACTCTTATTGATCATAAGCTCTTAATGAGTCTCTTTTCAAATTAGGACTTGACCAATATGGATAAACACCAAGCTTTCCAATTGCCTGAGAGATGAAGTTCCAGATACCACTGCCCAATAGCATAAACCTTGGAAATCTAGTAACTAAGAGATTTGGGATACTATCACTAAAGAAGAAAAAAAAACTGGTAAGCTGAATAAAATTATCGGCTTGATCAACTGAGGCTGGATTATGTTTATTCTGATGCAAATTCAATTGGGGTACTGTAGAGTGTCAAACTGTAAATGTGATTCTATTTCACTGTTGATGAGGCTCATACTCTTAATTGATGAACCTAGTCACTATTTTTCTAGTTCCAAGGAGTGGTGTTGTTTAACTTGGTCAAGCTTGTGAATTGTTTGGACTTGTAATCTTGTAAAAAATACTCATCAACCATTTCATGTCTTCTGTAGTCGCTCCTTGTCAATTCCCATCGAGATGGACTACTTCAGTGAGAAGAAATGGATGTACGAATATAGAACCAAGCCTGCTCGATGCCATCCAGACTTCGTGGGTGGAATCGATTACTTCATCGAGTATGCTAAACAGCAACTTGGGTTACAAGGAAACAGTCCAATGCGGTGTCCATGTGCCAAATGCGATAATAGACATTTCCTCGTGTGCAAGACCATCAAGTTCCATATAATATTACAAGGTTTTACCCCACTATACAACACGTGGTACTACCATGGGGAACGACCAGGAAATGAACAAGAATACGTCCAGGTGGAGACGAGACATAGAGAAGAAATGAGAATGATGTTAGATGATGATTTATGCAAGAAGTTGGAGATGACAGTACAAATCCTATAGGTGATATCCTAGAATTGCGTAGATTGGAACAATTACTGGATAAGGCGAAGAAACCACTATATGCTGGGTGTGAGAAATATTCTACATTGTCTTTTATGGTCAACTTATTTCAGTTGAAGTGTTTGAAAAAATGGACAAACAAGTCGTTCTCGGATGTGATATCCCTTATCAAGGAAGCTCTTCTTGCAAATAATACTCTCCCACAAAACTGGTATGAGTCTAAGAAATTGATGGTTGACTTGGGGATGGATTATGTAAAGATTCATGCATGCCCAAATGATTGTGTCTTATTCAGGAGTGAATACAAGGATCTGGATAGTTGCCCAAGTTGTGGGTCGTCAAGATGGTCAGATAAAAAGAAACTAACATACCAGAAAAATTGGAAGCCAGCTAAAGTCCTCCGACATTTTCCTTTGGTACCGGGGCTGCAGAGGATCTTTATGTCAAGGAAAACTGCGGAAATGATGTCGTGGCATGGAACTACTACTACAACTGAAGAAGGGAAGATGATTCACCCAAGAGATTCTGTTGCACGGAAGCACTTCAACTCCACACACCCGACTTTCAGTTCTGATCCACGAAACGTTCGTCTTGGTCTTGCGAGTGACGGTTTCAGTCCATTTAAAATTGGGATTGGGTCTAGGCGTAGTACATGGCCGGTAATCGTCACTGTATACAACCTGCCTCCTTGGTTGGCAATGAAACAGAGCTATTTCATTATGAGTCTTCTCACGTTGGCCTTGAGGAAATCAATTACTAGGTCTGTCTGCAAAGTCATAAATGAGTATTGTTCATTCTTCAGAGAATTATGTTCTAAGGTGCTAGATCTGAACAAAATTGAAAAGTTCGAAGCAACCATCCCATTCATTATATGTAAGCATGAAAGAATTTTTCCGCTGGCATTTTTGGATGTTATGATCCACCTGACGCTTCATTTACCTACTCAGGCAAGATTAGCAGGTCCGGTGCAATATAGGTGGATGTACCCAATCGAGCGATATTTGTTGACGTTGAAGAATTACGTACGTAATAAGAACCGGCCCGAGGGATCTATTGCTGAAGGGTATTTAATGGCGGAAACAACTAATTTTTGTGCTCGGTACGTTGAGGGAATTGAGACAAAGTTGACGAGACCAGTACGATACGATGAAGGTCCTTTGGAGTCGGCTCACTCTTATTTCCTTACCAGTGAAGAGGCGTATCGGATCCATCGGTTTGTACTGTTTAATAGTTCACAAACTCAGTTGTCCATAATGTACGTATTAAACCATCCAATTTCACTTCGTCGTACATTTCTATTGATAAAAATGTGTTAAGATTACTTAGTTTGAATTGCGTTTAGGAAACACAAAGATTACTTGAGATAGTTGCATCCTCGTTGGACTGAACACATAATACAAACTAAGCAGCACAAATAATTTGTGCAGTGGTTTCAAACAAATGTAAGTTATTCTTTGTGCCCTTACTCTATCGGTTTTCACCGCCATTTACGTCATAGTTGACGGTTTGGGCTCTAAATGTGAAATGTAGGTGACAAATCTTTCAGCTGACCAGGAGGAAGATGTCCATATATTAATGTCCCTTGCGCGCTGCCCCAATCGTGAACCTAAATCATACAATGGGTTATTTCATAATGGATACAAATTTGAGGCAGAGTCCGTTGATATGTCACGGATTTCTCAAAATAGTGGCATTGCAACAGTAGGAGAAGGGGAAGATATTTTTTTATGGGGTCCTACAATCCATTATAGAGGTGTACATGGGAACATGGACACCCATCTGCTTGTTTAAGTGTCTCTGGTATGACACGAAGGAGGGTACTGGTCGTAAGTTCGATGAATATCATTTCCCATTAATTAATACCACGAGGCGAAGTTACGAAGATGAACCCTACATTTTTCCATCGCAAGCACAACAAATATTTTATTGTAAAGACCCTATTGACCCAAATTGGAGTGTCATCTGTCATTGGAAACCAAGGGCGGACTTACGTCGATATCATAGTGGGTAGTGTGCCTTCAGGTCCAGAATACGATGAAACTTTGTTGTTGGCACAAGATCCAGGGGTGGGACAAATGGATGTGTGCAATACGGAATATGAGGATTTGTGAGTGCGTACAGAACTTGGTCCAGGCGTAAGGGTTGACGTAGCTGATTTGGATGTAACGTAATGTATATCAGGTTATTTGTACATCGTATGTATGTTTGGTATAACTGTACATTTTCAGATATGTATTGTAATAAATGTAACAATTATTTTAATTGTATGTTGCAAGAGATACAAAATGAAGGGCAAACAACCAATCGAGACTCCACCTACGAGTCAATACGTTCGTTTGCGATGTGGTCCTCCATCGGACTCTACAGGAGCCCCACGTAGGATTTTAACTGTTATTGTGAATATGTTGGATTTTGATTTATTCTACTGTTTATGTATTGATCCAACTACTAATTATCTAGCTTGTGTAGATATTTGAGTTCTTTTTCCGGAGTACACTTCCCCTTCGACCGACAGTTCAGGTAAAAATTAATCGTGCCATTTAGACTGCTTCATATTGAGGTCAATTTTAATACTAATATTAAGTATATAACATATTGTGGTATTCTGATCTACTAGGGACATCTGGTCATGCCACTGCATTGGGTTCAAAGACCCAACCTCCTATAGAAGATGAAGGCATGGAACGAATGTCAAGCGATGGTGAAGATGATGAGACTCAAAATCCGGATAAAGATATTGACGACCAGGCGGGAGAAGATGACAGGGAGATAGTTTTGGAATCTGAACTACCCGATGAACGCAGGTACAGGAGGGGTAGGGGCCCAACTAGGGCATCTTCATGTATGCCTGCAGAAGGTGTGTGGAAGGTACCCATTAAGAATGGGCAGATGAGTACGAAATATCAGAGCTATTTGTCCAAGTTAATGGGCACTTATGCACGGGCTGAAATGTATTCCCCCCTCCACCTACAGTGGCGAGACTACCACGATAAGGAATATTCTATGTGGTTTGCACATATCAATGTAAGCAATTATTTGTTTTACCTCAGAACTATTTATTCTTTTGGGATACTCATTCAAGATTTGTGTTTCGCAGGAAAAGTACAAATTCATTGGTGAAAATGGGGAGGAGGTGACTCGGCGTGTCGCTATGACAGCCATAAAGCCGGTTCTGCAAAAAATAATCAGAGATAACCGGGCGTCTTTTAAGAAGGCGAACTACGATGGAAAATTTGAAGAGGAACTGCGAGAAAATGTGATTTGCACTATCAGTCAAGAAGCATGGGATAAACTTGTTACTTATTGGAATGATGATGCGATGGTGGAGATGTCCAAACGGAACAAGGTGAATAGGACACGAATGAGATCGACGCACACTCTTGGGGCAAAGTCCCTAAGTCGTTTTTATGAGGAGGAGGTAAGCCTGTAATTGCACAATTTTTTTTTCTATGTGCATATCTGATTGATTTTTACAAGTGTTCTGACTGAAATTGGTTTTCAATTCAGCAAGCCAAAAAGAAGGATGAATTCAGCTACGTGGAGTCTTACCTCTTAGCTCATAAGAGGAAAGCCGGAACCTATCCAAATGAAAAAATGGCAGCAATATGCATAAGTGATTGTAATTATTCAAATCATTTGCATAAGACGTGGAGTCCTACCTCCTAACAGTATTGGTTATTTCTTGTACTAAGATATGTTTCATTGCAGACCCAGGTAGAGACGATTGCAATTGAACAAGAAGTACACCGGTCGAAGGATCCGGCAGAAGTAATACCTGTGTTGGACAAGGTGTTTGGGGGACACCACGGTGGCTACGAGCGAGGGTTTGGGCCTGGTGCACCCCAGCGGAGAGGTGCGTCTGCGTCTACTGCTATGAACACCATTGAGATTGCCACTCTCAGAGCAGAATTGGAAGCAGAAAAGCGAGATAAGGAGATCTTGAGAGAAACATTGCAGAGTGAAAAGGAAGATAAAGATAAAATGAAAGAAGAGATGGAAGTAATGAAGCAACAAATGAAGGCTATAATGCAATGGCAAAAATCTCAAGAGTCAAGTCCAGGTTTGAGATCCGTTACAAATTAAACTTCAGTTGAATTAAATTTATGACTCCACTTACTAATTTACATGATGATGCTATTTTAGCTGGTTCATCTTCTCAACGCCGTCGTGCTAGCAAAAACATGACCTCTTAGTAAAACAGCTGGTGTGGAATTTTTTCTTCACCCTGGATTGTAAGTCTTAAAGATATATTGTAATTATGTAATTTAATTGCTGGAATGTTTTTCTGGTTTATACATGAACTATGTATTATATGGTAAATTTTGATTCACTTTGTGAAGGTCTTATTAAAGTGATGCATTTCTGTTATTTTGAATGGGACACTCTTAGGTTGTCCTTGTTCTAATCTACTTTTAGCACGAGCATCTTGAATTTGTTTTTGAATTGCGTTGTTTAGCGTTTTCTTTTTAACTTGAGAATTAAGTGATATCCATATGTGTCAATACCAATGGAGCAATTTTACACATTTCTGTCGAAATTGTTCATGTTTGAATGTGATTGGCAAAAATCACCTAATATTCAAAGGAGGCACCAGACTTGTCTCGGCTTAGTGGATGTTTCTGTAAGAGATTGTCAACAGAGCATTTTTTTGTCAAACAGGAAGCTTTCCATCCTTTGAACGGCTTTTGGATGGTTCACGCTAGTCATTGTAAGCTTGTTTACTATCATTTGGCCAATACTTTTGGTGATGACCTTCTCACTAATGCTGAATCCCAGAACTCTGTTTCTTATTACTCTTGAGCAAATATTTTTTATTATGGATTTGTGTGGAGCAAATCTTGAAAGTTTTCTTTTTCTTTTTGATGAAATATTTTGTCCTTCTCTCGTGGTATTTGAGTAGACTTTTTGTCCTTCTCTCGTGGTTGCAAAATTTGTCCTTTGATAAAGCTTGTCAGAGTATGACATACTTAAGTCAAACATCTTGTTTTTGGCAGGTCTTTGTTCTTTTTGCTATTTCTCCTGGACAGATGCCTTTTGTACTGCAGAATATCCAAAAGGTGCTGAAGGTAAGGTACATTTCTGAAGCTTTCGGAGCTAACCATTTGAAACTTTAAGACACAAACACACACACTTTGTGAGCAGCATATGGACCATCGCAAGGCATGACTAAAATCTGGTCAATGAGTCGTTCCTTGTCAGATTATTCAAGCTAGAGGCTACGCTTTGGAATTTTGAAAATATCATATTTTAAAGTAGTTATAAGCACATATGTAAAAGCCTAGCAGACAAGACTCAAAAAAACTATTTGAAATTTCTTGTAAGCATTATTCATTAAACTATGCCATTTGGGTTTGATTAAAGTACACCTTTCCAGGCGGGATGGTCACTTGATGGTTCGAGATTATGCTGCTGGCGAACTTGCTCAGGTTGGTCTATATTGTTATCTTACCTTGAATGCCATCACTTAATTATTTTACTTTTTGGTCCTGTTCTTATTTTATGACTGATGACTGATTTATGGCATTTTTTATTTTTTCTTTGTTTTGTATAGTTAATGGTTGAAGAAACAAAACAACAAGGTGAAGTGAAGCCATCTTTTGGCAAAGATTTTAGTTTCTCAGTTTATGTTAGATTGATTAAGATGAGAAAGTGATTCTTGGTCTGGCACAACTTTTGTATTCTGTTTGTATCAATAACATCAAAATTTGAGTGCATTGTAATTTCTTCTTTTCTTTAATAATTGGTGATTCTCTTACCTTCACAATTATATTAAATGATGTCTCTGTTGATATCAGGTTGGTAGTAGGTACAGTTTCTTAATTGAGCACAACCAAAACACAAAACAATATAAAAAAAAAAACAAATTGCCGACGGTCCAATACCCGTCGGGTAATAAACGAAAAAGAAAGAAGACGACGGTTATTAACCGTCGGACCACCGATTATACAACAAGTTTCCTGATGGTATAAAACCGTCGGCCAGAAGGCGCGACAGTATATAACCGTTGGGCTAGTTAAAATAACCCGACGACAGCAAATACCCATCGGCCCCAGAGAGAAATAAGAAACCGACGACAATTACCCGTCGGCCCAAAATACGTTGCCATTGACCAGACCCGACAGTGCACGACCGTCGGGCAACGTAGTTCATTAAACCAAGGGTGTCCAGACGGTGTTATACCGTCGTCCAATTGGCGCGACGGTATATAACCGTCGGACATGAAAATCAAAACCGACGACAGCAAATAACTGTCGGCCACTAGAGAGAAATATGTAGCCGACGACAATAACCCGTCGGGCCAGAATTTGAAATAAAAGACCAGACCCGACGGTGTGAGCACGTCGAGCCTTGAGTACCCCGACGGTATAAAACCGTCGGGCCAATGGGGCTAAGGGGGCCAAGGAATTTCTCCGCGCATGCAGACGACGGATTGGAAACCGTCGGCCATAATACGTTTCAATAGCACGGCGGTACAAACCCGTCGGGCCAACTTTCTGCGAGTTGACCTTTGTGCCGACGGCTGAGAACCGTCGGGCCAGAACGGCTTTTAATTTCGAGCCGACCGATATTTGCAGTTGCCTAATTTACTAACTCGACGCGAAACACACGTCGAGAACAAAACGTCGGGTTATCTTTCTGTCTACGGGGTTTCACCGACGGGTGACTGACGTCGGGTATTCTAGCTAAGGCCGACGGTGTTGTCCCGTCGGCCAAATTTATTTACGGATTTTTACTGTTGGTGAAACGGATTTTTACTGTTGTTTTTTTCGACCTCCGTGTTGGCTTATTGTTAGCGCCGACTGTCATTAGACGTCGTTATGAAATATTTAGGGCCGACGGTTATTAACCGTCGTGCAAACGTTTGTCCAACCCGGTAATTACCCGACGGTTATTCCGCATCGGGAAATGCTAACCCGATGGTTTGGGTTGTTTAGCCGACGGTGTTTCAACACCGGGTAAACTCCTTTTTCTACCTGTGTTAGTTTGTTCTATGTCTCTGTTTGATTTATTACATAATTAAATTAAGTCTCACTTTGTTGAAATTAAACTGATATCACTGTTTGATTTCTTCATAATCAGGTGTTTTCTACCCAATAGGTCCAACAAAAATGATTGAACAAAAACTCCCAGCTTATCCCTTAGTTGTGATAAGATCAGGGCAAGCACTTTCATTCATCCCACCTACAAGGGATTCAACATCCACCAGCAAAAATGAATGATAACCGTGGAATCCCATGAGGGAGAATGGAAAATGGACGCCCTGGGAAAGGCGCAGTAGAAGTTCACCATCTCTCCCTCTCTCTGCATGGCTTCCTCTGAAGCGACGAGACAAATCTTATATAGAGATCTACAGACCGCCATGGGATCCCTTTTCTTTCACGTGTGCAGATAAGATAAAGAATAAATTGATGGGTACAAGGTGCTCCATGCTTGGCTCTTTACCTGCTCTAGGAGGTACCAGGTGACCTTACGAGATCGGGAATAATTAAAGTAACTAGAAGAAGATTTTGATCCATAATTGCGCCGTGTGAGGCATGTATTTTTTGACATTCCCTCTCGAGATACATGACAAGAGTAATGGAAAGGAGAGGGACCACGCAATACTATTCTATAACCTTACAATAATTAATGTTCCTTTTTCCTTTTGCTCATTGCAGGTAAAATACATATATACATATATATATATATATATATGTTCTCTCGAACTAGAAACGTGGGGTTTTTTTTTGTTTTTTTTTTGTTGCTGCATGTTGTTGTAGATTTCATGTGTCTCCACTTTCTATATGATGAAGCATAACTTTAATTAATTAGGATCCCCTACAAGTTGTATATATAAAAGTTGACGTTAGAAAGGAGCAGGCGGGAACCGGCCATTTATTTCAGGTTTGTGTAGGAAAAGCTGAAAGGACACATATGTTACATGGTGTGAAAAGAATGAGATGGCAAAGGTCGGTTCTTCCTTGGCATTTTTGTGGGAAAAGAAGCTCCTGCCCACGGTTACTTATTACGGAAAGAAAAGTAAGAAAATGGAGTATATGATAGTGAGCCAATTCTCTCCGTTTTGGTATATGAAATGTATGTGGTCCTGCACCTACCCTGGGATGAACCAAGTGGTAATTGACTCTTATGATAGAAAAGCCATAATGCTTGTTGAAGTAAAAAATATTCTGTTCGAACTAAATTATAAATTGACTTATGAAGTTTAGAAAGTTTAGTACTGTAGTTTGCATGATAATTTAAAATTAACTTTTTGCAAACGTACAATTCCTTAACAAAGTAAGCTGAATTATCCATCCCAAGTAAGAGTTTTTGTCATGTACAGCGATCTAATTGATTTTTGGAAATGTTTCTTTTGTAGTGCCACATGATTTTTATTTAAAGAAGTCAAAAAATTATAATTTTCTGTTCTTGATCTAAAAGGACATCAGTCTTATATATATATATATATATATATATGAAAAAATTGTAAAGTCAAACAGATCTACATGAGTACATGAAACAAAATTCATAATACTGGACAATAATATTTTATAACAAATCAGTTCTAATTTTCTTTATTATACAACGAAAATGGAAGCTCATTCGCACTCATAACCCTGCCAGTGCTTCCTCTAAATGTTGAAAAACAAACCCATCCAGGTGGTAACAGTGTCACGTACGTGTACGAATATCATATTCCTGCATTAAAGAGTGGCTGAAGGATTTGTTAGTGGGAGAATTTTCTTCCTGAGTGTTTAGAATTGAGCTACTAAAGAAAAAAACATTAAGCCGCTATTATTGTAGTTTCTAGTGACATGCATGAAAGTTAAGCGATAAAAATATTAAATTCTAGTTACTGCAAAAGTTATTCTATTTGTATTCTTTACCAATATTAAAGATATCTCCGTTCTCGGATCGGAGAAGGCATGTAATGACCAGTCTTTCTTCCGTCATTTATTAATTATTAATCTTGGAAATAAGGCAACACCTTGGAAGGAATCAGGATTGATTCAAGACTTATAAATAATAACACATGAAAATTAAAACCCAAAAAAATTACTCTTCTTCTTTAAACTTCGTAGATATACACATGCATATTGGTACAATAGCAAAATATATAGATTCAGGTCAAAATATTATGAATTGCATACTGGATCGAGGAGTTAAACAAATGAAGACTGAAGCTCAGATAGCTGGTGATATATTAGGTCATGTCGATGGATGAAGACTAGTGCAATGTGGGCAGCGTAGAGAATAGGTGGGGCTTGTTCAAATCTATCGTCATTAATGGTAAGAAAAATGATATCAATGCTCCCTTATTTTACTTTGAGGTTTTACATTGTGACGTGGCCACGTACACTGCTAGAAACAACTCTTCCGCCGGCGGTTCCTTTAGTAGGCGGAAAACCAAAAATTCGCCGGCGGCTGTGGAGACGTCGTCGACGCCCAAGACGTCGACGGAAGCTTTCCGTCGACGAAATAACCCGCCGACGGAAAAAAACATTCCGCCGGCGGTCATACAACAACATTCGTCGACGGAAAAAACAAACGCCGACGATACTTTAATTCGTCGGCGCAAAAGAATATTCCGCCGACGAAGCGACTTCCGCCGACGTTTTCTTATCGTCGGCGGAAAACCTTGCGTCAGAGGAATCTGCCGACACAAAATTGATTGCGTCGGCGGACTTTTACTTAACGAAATTAACCGTCAGCGGAATGTTTCCGCCGACGGTTTTTTTAATCGTGAGGATTTTCCGGCGACGGTTTGAACCGCCGGCGCCTTTTATTTTTTTTTCAATTATTTTTTTTTTTGTTTTGTACCTGTTACCTGTCATAATTAAATACACCAAATTAAGTAAAACATATATTACACTATCATAATCAATTTCGATTTGCACATCAAAATGTTTACGTAATTACTAAATATTTATAGTACAAAATATTTTACGTAACAAAAAATTACAGAATAAATGTCAACTGTGAAGTTCAAACAAAGTGAAATATACAGCACATGCTATCAGGTGTGTGACTGATTGCTACCCTGTGCGTTAGAAGACCCTGCAAATGAACATTGATTCATCATAAGTGTAATGAAATATATCCTTGGTAATTAGTAATTAATTATGTATTTAAATAATACTAACCTGTAGGCGACTGGAGAGAAGCTCGCCACCGGTTCAGTTCTTCCAACTGAGACTGCACCACCGACAGTTGGTTTTTCATTGTTTCTTTGTCTTGCCTTTCCTGTTGCAGTTGTTCCTGTAAAGCTAAGTACTCTGGTGCTCTCGTAACCACACCCCTACGCGGCGGCGCACCAGTCCCAAGTCCTTTCTCGTAACCTCCGTGATGGCCCCCAAACACCCTATCTATGATAGGTGTCAAATCCGCGGGGTTCCCCGAGTTGTGGACCTGTAGCTCAGTTGCGGTCCGGACAAGCTCCTCCTGCATAATAAACAAAACCTAATTAAATCATGCACTTGGTAACAAGAGAAAATGTTAGGAACCTGATAACTTACACATAATGCTGCTGTCTCCTCATCAGGATATGTCTCATCTTTCCTCTTGTGCGCCTTCAGAAAGATCTCAGAAACACGAAGTTTGGACCTTCCTTGTCTCGCATAAAATTTAATTTCGTACAATTAGTATTGTGCAATGTATAAATTGAAGTATTGAGAAGGCATACAAAAAGTCAACTCATTACATACCTCTTCTTCCAAAAAATGAGCAAGAGACTTACACCCAAGCGTGTGAGTCGTCTTCAGACACTCTCGATTCGCCTTGTTCTTTACATCTCGCCCGGACTCCCTTACCCAATCCCAATATTTCAGTAGCAGTGTCCAGTTTTCATCAGCTCTGATGTCTTAGTGGACATGAACAACCGTTGCAACCTCGGAATCAGAGGAAAATGTCTAAGGATCTTCGCCGGCCTTCCAGTATTTGAACGCTTACCTTTTTTTTTATGGACCATCTCGACTGTCCACATCTTGGGCACGCATCTAAATCTTTATATTCATTTCTGAATAGCAAGCAGTCGTTTGGACATGCATGAATTTTTTCATAATTCAATCCCAAGTCACTCATCATTTTCTTGGACTCATACCAACTGCATGGAAGCAAATTATCGGTTGGAAGGGTGTCCTTCAAAAGTGAAAGAAGATCCGAAAAGGATTTGTTACTCCATTGATTCAAACACTTCAACTGGAATAAATGAACCATAAACGACAGTTTGGAGTGTTTATGACATCCTATGTAAAGTGGTTTTCTGGCCTCATTCAATAGGTGTTCAAATTTGTGGAATTCTGGATCCTCTGGATCGTTCCCCATATTGGCATCCTCCACATCCCGTACGAAAGCATCGCACAACATTGTTGCCATCTCTTCATCGTGACCAATTTCCACAGGAACGTCGATTTCACGACGTTCAGGCAATTCCCCGTGATGTCTCCAGATTTCATACATTGGGACAAATCCATTCAGGACAATGTGAGTCATGATGGTATCGCAATCAAGAAACTTGCTGTTCTCACATTCCCAACATGGACAACGCATAACACCATTTCCCTGCACCGCTAATTGCTGTTTTGCATAATCTATAAAGAAACAGACTCCACCCACAAATTTTGGATTACAACGAGTTGGCTTGGACTTGTACTGATACATCCATTTCTTGTCCGTAAAATAGTCCATCTATACGACAATTGTTGAAGACGGACTACACACAACAAATAAATGAGTGTTTAGTACTTTTAGGAGTCAACAAATAACTCACAACCTAGACTTTATCTAAACCATTGTCCCTATGCATCTTAAGTACGTGTCAACCATTGTGCATAAAGAGAGGAGACAGCAACTAAGGGTAGAAAAAGGATAAGGGATTAAACAAGGAATACATTTAGACCTCACCAGGAAAAGTAGGTTGGGTTTCCCCCTTACTCCACGATATGAGAGAAGAACAGGGGAAAAATCAGTTGCAAGGGCATTTTGGGTTTTTCCAAATCCAACCAAATGATTCAGTAACCTTTTCAAAGCTACTATAAAAAGAAAATTCCTTAATTCCATGGAGCTAGTATTCTTTACTATTGCTTATCTTCATAACCCAAAAGTATAATTTATGAACATGCTAATTTGCTAAATTCCCCTATAAAAAAAACATTGTTAATTTCTTTAATTTTTTAGCATTTTCCACAAAAAGAAAGATAGAACTAGTCATGAGAGAGTAACTAAAAATACAGGAACAGGTCTTAAAGGGTTGATTCATCCCAAGATATGTAACAAGAGATTATTACATATCTGTTTGCTAACCACTCCTCATACAAGTCTATTATAAAAACTAGGATAAATGAAGCATGTAAATATACTCTGGCGAAACATGCATTCAATTATTATTCAGGTCATTTTGACAATATAATTGGCAAACTTATAAAAAGTATAATTCTGCAATAGTTGAGCACTTGACGAAGCATATGATCCAATATATTATGAAAAACAGTTTATTAGTTGAAAGCAATAGTTGAAAGCAAAAGAAGTCATATGTATCTGAGTTTTTACTTTCCTTATATCCCTGTTCATGCCAACGATAGATGATACTGAGAGAGATAAATAATTGACAAAGGAGAAATCAGAGAATGAGAAATACTAAAGAAACCGAGAGTGAGAGAGAGAAATTCAGAGAGATAGAGATGAAGTTTCATCAGAGGTAGAGAAAGATTAGAGAGATAGAGGGAGGGAGAGAATCAAAGAGTGAAGTAGAATTTGAGACAAAACCGAGACTAGAGAGAAAGGGAGAGAAATAGAGAGAGAGAGAGAGAGAGAGAGAGAGAAGATAAAAGACATAGAGGGACCAGACTGAAATGTGTATATACATATACTCGGTTAAACTAATATGCAGTTTTTAATTAATTCACTGCCACGACCAGTACTGAGAGTGTGTTTTTCCAGCCAATTAAGTTATGCTTTCTCCCGTGAAGAGATTTCCCCAATTTTATGCTTAAGAAATATATTTAATTTAAGCAAGAGGAACATTCCGAATACCAAAAGGTGCAAAACTATTCTTATTGGCAATAAATGAGACAAGTTACATTTTTAGTTTCTTGCATTTACTTTCAGCTAAGCAGTTTGAACTTACAAAAATCAGTCAAAAGTGAACTTGATTTGCGCTATTTAAGCTCTGGATGTCCATTTTCACTACAGTCAAGATTTTCTAGAATGGAAATAGAATACAAGGCTGATTTTTAAAAGACAGATATAAGCATCAAAAAGGAGAAAAACAAAAAATTGTAAAAGAAAGAGAAGGGACTTATATGTAGTTAAAACACTAAATTGCCAGATTCTTAAGATCAATCACATGTATCAATAGGACATATGATTGTACAGAAACTCGAATGCAGCTTCCAAAATTAACCTTCACTGGTCAACAATGTTGGC
Organism: Aristolochia contorta; assembly: GCA_022405105.1. NCBI lineage: Eukaryota > Viridiplantae > Streptophyta > Magnoliopsida > Piperales > Aristolochiaceae > Aristolochia > Aristolochia contorta. The sequence goes on along the minus strand of JAHZSQ010000050.1, from coordinate 263,930 downwards.
ATTTTAGGACGCTAAAATTGAAAATATGAACCCTTCGTAGAACAGTTGGTAAATAAACATGCTCAGTATACACAGGCAAGAGGCAAACATGATACAGCTGCATATATATCTAACAGTATGGTGCTACATATGGAAAAACACTAGGAAACAGAAAGGTTACAACTACATATAAAGGGTCTATATTGGTCTGGGTCTCTTCGTATAATTTTCAAGCAAATCCCTTTTCCCTTACCAGTTTTTGAACAGATGTACAGCCACCAGAAGAATTTCAAGGGGACCGAGAAAGACAACAAAAACAAAAACAAAATGAAAGGGATGAGAGAGGAGAATACATGAAAAGAAAAAAGCGGCAATCGGCCGGTGAGAGAGAAAAGTACCTGCGGCGAAGGTGAAGATCCTTCCGTCGACGGCGAGGAAGTCGGAGGGGTGGGACGTCGGGTGGGAGGCCGGAGCGCACAGAACGCCGCCGGAAATCGCCCCGATAGGCTTCATACAAACCGGGTTTTCGAACCCAAACACGTCGCTGAAGAGGGTCTTCGGCCGGAGGAGGGCGTGCGACGCCGAGACCAGTAAAAACGGAAATTTTCTGGCGGAGGAACGCGGCGGGAGTGACAGATTCCTTAATTTCGCGCGCTCTGGTTTCCTTCGTCGGACTTCGACGATTTTCGTCGAAGGAGGCCGGGGCAGGGGAAGAAAACGCGCGGCGTTACGCGCGCTCGCGTCACGCGCGTAACGCTGCGCGGGAACTTAGGTCCCGATTCAAATCGGGACCTAAGTTCCCGAACGGGCTTGAACCAAATCCGGCCCATCAACCGGATTTGGTTCCGCCGGTGGTTGGGACGGACGGAATGATATTCCGCCGACGGCATGAGTTAAACCGTCGGCGGAATGAAACTACGCCGACGAAAAAAAATCGTTTCGTCGGCGGAGTCTGGTTTTCTTGTAGTGGTAGTTGGCGGTCCACGTAAGAGAAAATGTAGGGTTTAGGGTTTACCCATAGAATGGGAAGATATTTTATTAAAAAATAAATTCCTGCGATTTTATCTCCGAGTTTATTGCTTGCCTGGACTGCAAAATGGATGTCACATCAGAATGTAAACAGTTGTGGTAATACTTTGATGTACTCATGTCAACACTCTAATCGTAATAGTGATGAAAATTTATGCTTGGTTTAACCTTGATCAGCGGTTCGTCACTTGCCGCTAACAGAATAACCATTACTAGTGACAGCTTCCTGAGACTGCAGAGATTTAAAAACGAACTGGTCAATGATAATATATAAAACCCAATTCAGCACTTACAATTTACAGTCATTTTGTCTGCTGCTCCATGGGTTGTTCTGGAGTGACACGAATTAAAGCAAGGTAGCTCATGTCATGGACACTCCCCCAAGGACCATCGCTAGCTACAGCAACCATGATCACAATGTTTATTACTTCGCAGCAGCTAGCGGAAGCCCTTGAGGAAGAGTCAATGCCATACCCCTTGAGTGCTATACAAAGAGCATCTTCTACAGTAAATCTAATAGTGAGCAAGAATACGTGCATGATCAGAATTATCAGAGCTACCAAGGCAGTTTTCAAGGACTCTCCCACCAGGAACCCCACTGGAAGACTACAAACCCAGCCGGGGCCTACAGCAACTGTGGAAGCCCTTGAGGGAAAGTCCACGATACATACCTTGAAATCGTGAATAAAAATGTAAATCACCACGGTACTTCGCATGGTGCTGGAAGAAGAAGTTCAATTAATTATTGTAGCAATGTAACACAAACCGTGAGTCAAACCCTTATATAGAACACCAGAATGCATGCAGCACTTAGCAGGGAACCCCGGAATCCTTTTCCATTATCTTTATACAGTAGGTATGATCAAAAGAATAAATGCCTCTTGTTGTCAAATTGTGATTACCTTCCACATGCAGCTCTCTAACAGATCTTAATTCCCGATGAAAAAGACTAGCATTAATACATGTTTACTGATTTGCGTAGCTTTCTTGGCAGATATCATGGACCCCAAGCTGGGTATATATGGACTTGCCCCCTAGAAGTTTTTAAGAGGTGGAAGACCATAATTTTAATTGGGTCGTGGCTTCTAGAGCGAATAAAGTGTTATCATGTAGGGCATGCAAACTATGGATGTCTCTGTAATCCATCTGGATTTCCTGAATACCGCCTCTCAATATGAAATTAATATTGAAGAACAATACTGTTCATCTGGGTAGCTGGCCAGCTCAGAAATCCCCAAGTCAACTCCATACTTTTGATCTTGATTTTTTTATTCTGGACACTTGTTCCTCATCAATTGGTTTCTTCATAATCGAAAATACCATGAAGGAAAAATGAGTCAAATTCGACATAGTTGGTGATTCGTGAAACTCCTGATTTTAGACACTTCATCATTCAAAATTGTTTTTTTGTGAAAAATTATGTTGTTATTGAAGTAATTTCATTTTCCTATGTTCAGAGTTCAGACTTCGACAAATCTTCCCAAATATGCTAATTAAATCCATATTAGTATCAGAATGTTAGATTTTTTATAACGTTGACCGGACCAATATTTAATATATTTTTCTTTCTAATTCCCGTTTAATATATATCAACTGTGACCAATATTTAATCCACGTGGGAGATGAAGAATATCTTTAGGTTGATAGGTTTTGGGAATTAGAATATGATAGACAGATAATGGACATGCATTTAAGTGGAAATCGCGGAAGTGAAAACTTTTGAATTATTAGAATTATGTGGGAATGGACCCATGGTCTTATATATGTAATGTCTGTCTTCTAGAAGTAGCAAACTTCGTAGAATAAGCTAAGTTCAGTATGCTTATCCATTTCTATTGTCCTACAATTTGATGAGTTAATGACAAATCTCTCTGGCAAGATAGACTCTTAACTGAAGAAAAGAATTGGCTCATCTTCCAACTTGGTGGAGGATTCTGGTTTGAAGCCAACATTTCTTGTATTCTTTCTTTCTTTCTTTCATTAACGTTCGTTGTTTTTCTTTCAACTTCTTCTCCTTCTAGTTGTTTCATCAACAATTTTTTCTTTTGTTCAATTATTCTTATAATAATTGTCTAGCAGTTTTATCATGCAAGACAATTTGAACTAGATACGTTAAATCTTATCCTTATCAAAGATCTTAGTAAGTTTTTTGATAACTAACCTTCTCCTAAGATTCAATGTAAATGGTTCCCTGAACAATGACATCACTGTTACTCATTCCTCTTGTATTAGTTCTCTTTCAAAAACAAAGTTGCACCAATTAGAGAGGAAGAATTAAAAAATGAATCACACAACTTGAGTCAAGCGAAATTTCATTGACCAAATAGAAATTGGTATGAAGCCATAAAAAGGCACATTCATTGTGTTATGCGTATCTTGATCATTGAGGTCATTGATTCAAGTCAAGTTGCACCGTAAAAAGCTTCAGGAAAATTTTAATGTTAATAATTTATTAAAGAAAACTGATATCAGTACTTTCTGATTTTACTTCGAGGTTTTACTTCTTGACGTTGGTGCATAGTTGGCAGTCTAGGGAGGAGATAATCTAGGGTTTAGGGTTTACCTATAGAATAGGTTTATAATATTTTACTAAAACATAAAATCTTACAGATTTTATCTCCATGTTTATCTCTTACTAAGCTACAACGTGGATGCCACGTCAGGATGTAAAGTCTTGGAAGTAAAAACCCACAGTAATTGTATCACCGCTCTTTATCAAAAGATGGTTAAAGCAGTACTTTATCCTTTTATATTTAGAGAGCACTTGGACTAAGGCTATATATCTAAAATCTGAAGTACCCCCTAGTGTTACATTGTAGGCAACGAGAAAATGTTATTTAAGAAGGTTAATTACTAGAACAAAAGGAATTAAGAGCTAAACTGAAGAGATAGAAAGGGGTAAACATTATGAACAACAATACAAGGAATATAATTATAGCACTACCAATGATAATAAAAATAATAAAAAATAATTTATAATAGTAATTTTAATTTTCAATAATAGTAATACTTAATGTCATAATAGATGTACTAAAAAAACATTAGTACTTCTTGACAGATGATAATAAATAATAACAATAACAAAATTCGATATCAGAGACATGCATGTTAAATATATGGTATGAAGAATTGAATATTTTAAATTAGACACTTACATGTTTACAGTATACATGTGACCCTAGTCTCTAGAGACCCAACCGGCTAGACAAAGCTAGGTCGATCTAACTCAAATTTTTAGGACCCTGACTTCGGTCCCGATTGAGTTGCACAAAACTTGCTTGACCAAAGTAAATTTTGTGAATCATTGAATAGTAGTATGTCCAAGGAACAAAAGGAAGTAATCAGAAAAATACATACTAGTTAATAAGAGACTCAATATTGTATGTTAACATTTACTATATTGTAAAAATTTAATAATATGTCCAACGATTGTAACATATTAATAATCAAAATCTCATACTATATATGTCATCAATAAAGAATTCGATAGCTAGAGCTTTCGTGAAAGGATCAACCACAATCTATGGAGAAGATATGAGAGTGACATTGATCTCTTTTTCTTGCACTTTTTCTCTTACATAATGATACTTGAGTACGTTTAGACCAGTAGAACATTTTGGACCTTATGTTGAGAGAAATAGCCATAGTATTATCAAGTAATATTTGTTTAGGATTTTATGCACTATCCACCATCTTAAACTCTATGACTATGAGTAATTGTTTCAAACATATGTTCTTTTGTAGATTCTACGGAAACGATGTATTCAGCTTCTGGTAGCTTGAATGGTAGAAATCGTTGTTTTCACAACACAATGGTATAGCACCACCATGGAACATAAAGGTAAATCTTGCGATAGACTTAACTGTATAAATAGATCCTTTACCATCGAATTCTTTCCTAGTACAAGAAATTCATTTACATAGACAATATGCATCTGTGATCTTGTATCCATTTAGTGGGTCTTAATATCTGACCACATGATGTCTAGTCTGGAGAATGGCAAGACATATGTTAAGCTTCCATAGTAAAGGCATAGGAATATCTAAAGTAGACTAAACAGGTTGTCACTAATATTTAACCAACAATGAACCAAAAAAATAAATAAATAAAGAAAAAGTGCGTCTATTAAAAATGAATTGTCAAGATGGGGGTTGAGCCAAACCAAGCTGTGCTCACAACTGCTCAGGCTGTTTGGCTCAACTTAAGGTCTATTCAGCTTATATTCTTGTGAGCCATAATTCTAAGTTTGAAACTTAAGTAGCACTCATTTATTTAATCAAGCAAGCTCAAAAAATTAAATAGTTTGAATAGAGACTTAATGAATCAAGTCATTACATACAAAATTTGAATATAGAGGTGATAAAAAATATTTATAAATGTAGGTAAGAAAAATATCAAAATTATCTTATTTCACTAGTAAAAAAGAGTATTTAAAAATAAAAAAAAGAAAGAACCTTTATAAACGAAATTCTAAAAAATCTCAAGTTCTCAATAGTATATTATAAATATATAATCCAGCCAAACTCGAGTTCTCAATAGTTTGTTTGACCTTGAGTGGGAAGTTATATTTACAGGGTCAAGATCGAAGATCGAGCTTGGAGGATGTAGTGTGAGGCAAGATGTTGAAATAGTGTTTGGCTACGCTCTTTGAAAATGGACTTTTTGAAATAGACTCTTTTGAAGAGTTCTCTTAGAAAAATAACTCTTTAAAAAAGGAGATGTTGTTTGGCTATGGTCCCAATTGGCTATGCTTCTCAAAGTGCATTGTGCTGCAAATAAGTTAGACACTGCTTCAGAAATGGCAAAAATAACTGAGATACAAACTATCATTGCCCCTGCTTTACGGAAGTACATGCATCGTCAAGTAACAAAGTTCTGGAAAGTCCATGTCGATCCCACAACAAACTGAATGAACTACCGAACTTACCATTAATTTCTATATATAGATCCCAAACAAATTGAGGTAGAGTTGTTAGGTCTACTCAAAGTACCTACAGAAGTTGGAATAACATAGAGAGCGATCGAAGCAAGGGTATACTATCCGGAAGCAAAGAAGGGTGTGGATCCATGTGTTATGCATCTATAATCCGATTTCTGTATCAAGCACATTTTGATCATTGGTGGATCCTGGGCTAAATGTACGTGTAACCGTCGGTAGTTTTCATTTCAACCGTTCCATCTTTCTTATCTCAAGTGTCATACAATGCCCTGAAATTTCGGGTGCCTGACCCATTGAACACAGCCCTACAGACAACCTAAGATAGGAACTCTCTATAATACTAACTCATAACCTTTCCCACCATTCGGAATAGCTGAACTCACGCTAGCTTATTCCTGTCTTCTACTCTCTACTCTGTCGAGATCGAGAGTAGTTCCTTGATAACGCTAGTGGTGATCATTCACCCACACACTGTGAAGTCCAACATTAACTGCTCATGGTGGCATAATAACATATGAAACATGGAAGAATCGAACTTGAAATGCATAAACACGGTAGATCCACACCCCGTCAAGGGGTTCAGATAGAAATTGAAATCAAAAGGGATAAATCCCACAATACAAACATCTGATCCATGTCTAAAACTGAAATTAAATTGATGTATATGATAAAAATTAAGAACAGAAATAGCATCCCCAAGGTGAGACCTAAAAATGTTACGATCTCTCCTTCCCCTGCTAGGCGCTGATGACGCTTCTTCCTTGGCCACTAAACAGACAACCAGAATATCCTTATCTTCAAAGATTTCCCTCGGACTCCTCCAGCCCAGACTCCCCTTCCTGAAATATCTTTAGAATGTTTGATACGCTTTATTGCTCTAACTCCTACTCAAGCTTTCTGCTCTGCAACACGCTCTAAAGTCAAAACTTCTCTCAAACTCCACCCAAATTCGTCTTGCATGTTCCAATTTGTCTTCTATTTATAGGCTGTTGGGATGAAAATTGACTACTTCACCCTTCTAGAGCTCCGCGCCACTGGCATCAAAGTCCTGAGCTGTGGCGCTATGCCATTTTCATGTCCATGTGACAAGTGGTGACTAGCAGCAATTTAACGGGGCAGGAGCCTCGTACTTGCAGAGGGGCTTCAAGGTATCTGGGGCTGGGGACTCAGATTGCAGGGCCTCATATTGCGGCAGGGCCTCATATTGCGGCAGGGGCCTCAGATTTAAGCAGGACCACTAGCTCCTTTTAGAAATTCTGATTCTTGTGCCCTTTGTCTGCCGCTATGTGCCGCGAACCAGCCTTGTTGTGGTACAGGTCCTCCTTTCTCCCTATTGGAATGCTGTGTGAGGCACCACAGATCTGTTCTGTGAAGTCGTGAAGCGTCGGTTCTTTTACTTTGTCTGGAACTTAAGCTAAATCGTTAGGTTTTAGGCTCTTTTAGCCTGATATTCTTCAAATTGTTTGGTGAACATCCTGTATGGAACCCAAGCTGGACACTTTTCATCCAACTATATAAGTTAATGACAAAAACATTGAATTTACATTTCCATCATGAATTGCATACCAATCCTCATTTCACAATGTATTCCAACACATTTGAACATTTAATATCTCAATTCATGCAAGTATTTCAAGTGAAAGAAAACTAAATCAAAGCCCTACTAATACCTATTACATTACATTCGAGCCTTTATTTCTGAACAGAGAATGATCTATCCAACTTAAGCTAATCCTAATCTCAAAACTCTCTCATTCTACTTCTAAATTGACATTGTTACTTTTTTAAAATTGAGGTGACGTTGGGTGGCACTAATTCCATTGCCACGACGTCAAGACTTGAGGTTGTGTGGCACCAGACCCTGTTCCACGATGTCACCCTAAATAAAAAATGGCAATCTATTTCTAAATTTAATTTCTAACAGAATTCAGATATTCAAAGGAAATAAAACATGACAATACTTCGTGAACAGTGCTGCCTAACCTCCTACTCACTCTAATTACCTAATTCTACTTTTATTCATAATTAATTCTTAAAGTCATGCGCTACCTCCCAAGCAAGGCCAAATATTTAAAACCATTGGCAGACTTATTAACATCACTTCATCCCGTTTCTTACAAAGAGTTGGAGGAACAACTCATGTTTGCAGCACAGTCTCTCTGATATTTAAATTTTCAGCTATAGCTATTAAAAGATTGATAAGAGTCTCTTGGAGATTGTGATTCTATCTTTGGGAATATGTGATGTGATTGAGTTCCCTTAATCACTTCCATATTTCAAACAATTTTCAATGCCCCTCTCATATGAATTTTGGTCTGCCCTATTTTCCACCTTTTTAGTGGTTTTTTGCCGCTCATCCATGTTCAACCACCTCTCCTCCTTAATGGCAAAGAAGTTCTCTCTCTTTGTAAGTGGATCTCTAAAGGTTTTTTAAGGTCTAATATGGTGGGTATCGTTGGTCATCTTCTCTACTTTCTCCACCATCTGAGCTTTAGCAACCCGGTCTTTCACCCTTTTGCCTTCTTTGCATGTAGAATGTTGAAAGTAATACATTCATTCATTTCTAACCTCATGGTGAACCTACCTTTCTCCACATCAAGGAGAGTCCTTGTAGTTGCCAAGAATGGTCTCCCAAGGATAAGAGGTATCTTTGTACCTACTTCTATGTCCAACACAAGGAAGTCAATAGTGTAGATGAATTTTTTTAACCCTGGGGTAACTGATGGACCCATCAGCTAACATAATCTTCACCATTGTGGCTAGGGCTTGCTTAGACACAATTGCTTGTAAAGTGAATAGGGCATGTGATTAGTGTAAAACATGCTGCATTTTTAGGCCATATTGCATAATGAGTTGAGACTATTCTCACTGACTTTTGGTGTTTATTTGTAGGATCAGGTCCCAAATGGTGAAAACACCAATTGGAGGAAGAAGGAGCTCAAACGTACCATTCTATGCCAAAAAAAACCCATTTTAGAGCAATATAGAAGTCGGAGCCACATGGTGCTGAGAAGGAAGCCATGGCACCAAGAAGAAGTGAACAACACTTTGCGTGATGCCACATGGAACCAGGGTCGAGGCCACAATGTTAGAATGATCACAGCAGAAGCAGAGTGACTGACGCCACATGGCTCAGGGTTTGAAGCCGCGGTGTCAACTGAATGGATGAGAGGCTCAGCGTCTGACTCAGCGCAGGGGCCCTGGGAGCAGAAATGTGTTTTTAGGTTGAGCGCCTTGGCGCTCGACTCAGCGCAGGGGCCCTGGGGGCAGAAATGTGCTTCTAGGTTGAGCGCCACAGCATCCAAACTGAGCGCAGGGGCACTCACCTGCGCACATGAGCGCCCCAGCATTAAGATCTGGTGCAGGAATGCTGGCGGTGACTAAAGATCGCAAAGTACAGCGCCACAGCATCACTCGGCACCATGCCCATTGGCAAGACTTGGCACCACGGAACATGTCCGACGCCACTTGCCGCCAGATCACTTAGGGCAAAAAAAATTAGGGGAATCATCGAGACTCCCCAATAATTAGGCATTATAAATGCTTTTTGGGCATCGCGCCTACATGCCCTAGAAGTTGTGTGCAAGCTTTGCAGTAAGGGAGAAATACTTCTGAGGTGCAACTGAACGAAGGAGTGGATTGGGAGTTCGAGGGAAGCTTCTTATCCTTATTTGATCTCTTTATTTCTGTTTTATGTGTGTTTACTTGGCTACTATACTTTTCATGGATTTGGATTGAGATTTTTCCCTAATCCTTACTATGTCTTGCTAAGTACCCTTAGAAAGGTCGTGATGTAATGTGATATTTGGTAAGGATTCATTTAATTTCAGTGCATATTTAGTGTAATCAATTTTTAAATTAGTGTGATTGATTTTTGGGATGCTTTGTGCGTGAGGAGATTGACGACCTCTTTGTGTAAATTCGATGTCCCCGTTGAAATCGAGAGGGTATACTAGTATAGACACCTATGAGTCAGACTGTGATCCCCAAATCGATTGTGTTCTATTAGTGACAGGTGAGGGTGGGCTGGTAGACTTCAAAAGGAGCCTTCAGACACATAGTCATGGTGGACACATTGATAGGCCTTCGATTTAGACCCTTGACTTTGAGAGACAATAGGGTTAAGGAGGGAGGCACGAATTTTCCAGTGTATTACTTTATGTGACACATGCGCTTGTGTATACGAAATTTTATATAGAGTCATTTGTGCCCAACCAAGTTTTTTACGCTATTGTCGGGGACTTGTTTAACTGCTACTAGTACTAGGCTCAATAGCTCTAATCTATCTTATTGTAGGTGTGTATAGTTAGACTAACATAGTTGCATGCTTAGTGTAGATTAATTTAGCTAGTTTACATGTTAGTAATTTAGCTAGTGTGCATGTTTGTGTGTAAAATTTTTTTTAATTGTTTGTGGAAGTTTGTTTGTTGAGATGAATTGTTAGTCGATTTTTTTGTATGCAAGGAGGTAGAGGGCTTGATACGAACCTCGTCGCGAGTTGGTTCACATTTCGAATGGAAGAAGCGTGGTTGATCTATTCTTACAGATGACAATGGATAAAAGAAAGAATAAACCCGGGTTTCTCACAGGTTAGGATGGATCGAACGATGCCACAATGAGAGTCACACTCCATTGATAAGTCAACGGATTGCAAGACGCCACAAACGGCTTCTGATTTACTATTTGATAAGTCTGATGAACGTCAAGTACCCTATCTTTACTGGATCAAGGTATTGAGCAATGCTCCTGTGACATAGACTCCTTATCATTCTTACAAACTGATATAAATAGAGATGTGATTTTGCCGTAAACCTAACTGGCCCTTAGAACACTGTGTGCTTCCCAACATTAAAATAAAAAGGCCCAGCTCAATACTATACACATTTAGGCTCTGTTTAACATGTTTCTGGGCAACAATACATCAAAACGACTCTAATAAATGACTTAGACTTTTGAAGCTCGAAAATGCAATGAAATCTACTTAAATAGACAAATTGACTCATGAAACTAATTTAGTCTTCCTCTTCAACTATGTGTTTCACATTTAAACATGTGGATTCGTGTTCCAGCTTCCCATCCTTGACATTCCAAGAAACCTTGAATGAAAACGCCAACTTTCTCCTTGAACCTCTTGGCCCCTACCTGAGTCACTGGCCCGTTTTTCTCCAGTTCCACCACATCGAGCTTGTCGGTGACGTCCTTATCATTCCCATCCTCTTCAAAAGGATTTGTCCTCAAATTGCCATCTACATAATGAGGAGAAAGATCATAAACATTGAATGTTGCACTAATCGAATACTCACAAGGAAGATCAATTTGAAACCATTGTTCTTGATGCATCTGACAACTTGGAACGGCCCCACACCCAATCAGCTTGGAATTCTGTTGGTTGGAAGACCGTCTCATGTAGGCTTTTGTTCGTTTGCTTGGAATACATCTCTGTCCGCCGCTCAATGTTGCGCTTAGCCCTCTAGTGGATCCTTTTAACAAACACAGCCTTCTTGTAGCAATTGAAATTTACATACTTAGATAAAGGAAGAGGAGATGGATCCAAAGGAGTTAGTGGATCAAAACCATAAACACTCTCAAAAGGAGAAAATTTAGTGATGTAATGTACGACCCTATTATATGCAAACTCTACATGTGGTAAACGCTCCTCCCAAGTTTTGATGTTCTTTTTAATGACAGATCTTAGCATACTTGACAAAGTCCTATTATCAACCTTGGTTTGGCCATCTGTTTGTGGGTGACAAGTAGTGGTAAAGAGCAACTTAGTTCCAAATTTGCCCCACAAGGTCTTGCAAAAATAACTAAGGAACTTAGCATCCCTATCTGACACTGTCGTCTGAGGCATACCATGCAAATGAACTATGGATTTGACTTAGATTTAACTTGTTTACACTTGACACACCTACTGCAAACTCATTCAAAAGTCCTCCTCATTCGCGGCCAATAAAAGTATGACTGTACAACCACTAACATCTTAAAAATCCAAAATGACCCATTAATCCACCACCATGTGCTTTCCTAACCAATGACTCTTTCACAGAACTTTGAGGAATACACAATCTAAATCTTTTAAAAAAGTAACCATCATGCCTGTAAAAATCATCTCTGCCAGTCTTCTCCCACAACTCAAAAATAGTACTAAAATCTGGATCATTAACGTGTAATTCCTTTAAATGTTCAAAACCAAGAATTCTAGTGTTAAGAGTTGAGATAGGAACATACCTGTGCAAAAGGACATCAGCTACCACGTTGTCCATACCTTGATGGTACTTAGTGACATACGGAAACAGCTCGAGAAACTCCATCCATTGTGCCTCTTATAGAGTTTTTGTTTCAGGAATTTGCGAGATTCAAGGTCAATGTGAACCGCGAACTCTGGCTGGCAGCAAGTAGTGTTGCCATGTTAACAATGCCTTGAATAAAGTGTACATCTCCTTGCCATAAGTGAGTTAATTAAGTGTTGCCCTGCTTAACTTCACACTAGAGTATGCAATTGGCCTTTTGATCTTGCATGGGGACAGCTCCAATTCCCACATCTGAAGAATCACATTCAATTGCAAAGGAGGATTGGTCAGTTTGTCCTTTAAGGTGTGGAATGCCTTCCCTTGAACATTCCCCCACTGAAATCCCACATTCTGTTTTATCACTTCAGTAAGTGGGGTGGCTATAGTGCTAAAGTCCTTTACAAAGCATAGATAAAATCCCGATAAATTATGAAAGCTTCAAACTTGTGCGGCATTAGTCGGTGTAGTCCATTCTTGAATAGCTCTCACTTTTTCGTGATCAACCTGCTCGTCATCAACCTGCACTCCATTAGCACTAACGACAAAACCCAAAAACACAATATGATCAGTGCCAAATTTACACTTTGAAAGGTTGGCATACAATTTTCCACGCCTAAGCACATTAAAAACCTGTCTTAAATGCACCTCATGCACAGCAAAAGTTTTGCTGTAAATCAGAATGTCTTCAAAATATACCACCACAAAATTTCCTATGAATGGATGCAACACATGATTCATGAGTCACGTGAATGTACTTGGTGCATTAGTCACTAGTAGAAATCAAACTTTTAATGGGGGTTGCAAAACCCCCCACTAAAGAGGTTAAAACCGCCGGTATTAGTTTTACTGGCGGTTTGACAACCGCCGGCCATAATAGCGTCGGCAAATGTTTTGCCAACGCATTTGCCGGCGGTTCTAACGCCCGGTAAAAAATTTCATTGTAACGACGGATGGTTAAACTGCCAGTAAAGAAGGAACTAATCCCCGACGGTTTTAATGCAAACCGCCAGTAAAGTCGATTCTTATTGCCGGCGGTTTGTCTGCAAACCGCCAGGAAATCTATTTAATGGTGGTTTTGGTAACCGCCATGTAAGAGTCCTTCTATATTAATGGCGGTTGGTTGAAACCCCCGTTAAAAACTGCTCTTTTATTTACTGGCGATTTTCTTAACATGCCATTATGTTGTTTTTTAATGGCGGATTTTAAAAACCGCCATTAAAAAAAGTTTTACGTCTTTTGTAATGGCTGTTTTAAAAACCGCCGGCAAAGTTTTTTTGTTTTTTTAAATTCAATTTTGTTTTATCTATCTGCTTATGACAACATATTAAACAGATTTTACAATCAACAATTACAATAGATCCCAACAATTGCACTTTATATAAAATATAATTAATGATTACAATGTGGGCCAAATTCTGGTTTTACAAATGTGAGGAAAAAATGATGAAGAAGAAGATCCAGTTCTTCTACTCAATGTAATAATAGAAATAACAATCTTTATGACACCTTCATCTTCATTCCATCTTCAGCAATCCGCAGGTAATCATAAATTCTTGGAAGATGCAATTTGAAGGCCTCATAATTGGGGTCTTCTACCTAGCAGCAAAGCATGTTTAGGATATATATAGGGAAGAAAGGAAATCAAAATTTCTACAAATTAGAACATGTATGTAATTATGAAACTACTTAGTCACATGTATCTTCAGCCAAAAGATTAAATACGTCATGAAAAGTCTAAAATTAATTCGTCACATGTATCTTTGTACATACTTTGCATATTGGACTAATGGTAAGGTACTGAGTATTCTCATCTTCAGAATGTACACGCGGTTGCATTATTTGATGAAAGGAAAAGATATTACAGGCTACTGATGTCAATTAGGGCCAACCTTCAAAGAAATAGATGGACACAAATCTATGACTATATCTACCATTATTTGGATTGGCACAAAGTAGAATTCACTAATGCCAACATGAACTAACTGACCTTTGCACATAATCAGGATTTCCAATGAAAAGCAAATTTAAATGAAATCTAAAGGTGGAATACTAATCATGGGGCCGATTCACCAGAAATGATACCTATAAACATTCAAAAGATCACAGCGTAATAAATCCTGAACAGAGAAGCATCTAACCTGTATATAATTTGAATAGATATATACAGTGTCATGACCAAGAGGACAGTAAGATGAGATATGCCAATGTATCTGACCAACCTAAGGGTGCATGACCATCCTGAAACAACATGGACAAACATAAATATCTGTATTCAACATTTAGGGATGAGGTGCCGGCGAATAATATAGTTGATAGTAGACTTCCCCAGCATGAGAATAATCTAAGTACCGAATCAATCATATCTGCTATTCTAGAGCATTGATTGAAAAACAACTCCTAACATTAATCTAATCATCCACTGCAGATTAGAAAAAAAAAGAGAACCAAAGATATACTGATCACATAAGCAATGAAAGGAAGATTGTATTATTGCAAAGTTTCAATCTATCAACAAAATTCTTACTCCCTGTCATGATCACATTCCAAACCTGACAAATAAAGGGGACTTACTCCTTTTCCTTTGAGAAACACTTAATTTTTTAAAAGAAAAATATAAAGAGTGAACTAAAAATACTGTTGAGAGATCAATAATGTGTCTCACTGCACACCTCAAGAAAAAGAAAAGGAGAATGACAAGAAAATGAAACAGCTATTAGATATTACAGATAAAATAAAAACATACATTCTTGTAGAACAAGAGTGACCACATCACTTACTATAGAAGGAAAGAGCGCTACCCAAGAAATTCGACTGCCACTTTGCTTGGCTGCAATTGTTGTTGGACCAGCCAAAGAGGGCATTGAGAAAAAGCCTTCTGTAAGAAGTCCCTTGAAACTGAAAATGAAACAACAATTAGATATTACAGATAGAGAAAATTTCAAAAGTCAGCCACCAAAAAAAAAGTACAAATCACATACAGAACACATAACGGCCAAATACAAGTAAAAAAGGACGCTACCTCATTGGCCACATTTGAAAGAGCCCGGTGAAGTCCAATCCAAACTAGAATGGTAACAATGGTTGGCAAGCACCCTAATACAATAAACAAACATACCTGAAAACCATGTTTGTCAATAAGAAAAGCACTAAATTTCAAAAATTGAAGAAGCCTATCATAGGCATTTACGGCAGATTAATACATTAAGCTTCCTTCTTACATCAGAAACAAGAAGGCACCTAATTTTTATGCATTTGATCGGGAAAATCCGTTCCTTCAACCACACATGTCCATTTCACTAAAATAACATTTATTCACGTGTCTGGTCAATGGAGTTTATAAATTTCCTGTTGTGCATGTTTAAACAAACTTTAATAATGAATCAGAGAATGGAGGAATATAATCAAAGATCACCTGGATGGCAAGGAAGACAGTTAGGTAAAAGCCACATCTCAGATGGCGTTGGATTATTTCTAGACCAGTCAAACACGCCAAGAACCTGCCAATTATTTGGTCAATATAAGACCATTAATATTTCTTGAAGATAAGTAAACTAAATTAAATGATTTCTATGATACTTCTCAATTTACAGAAAGAAATACCTGCTTATACAAGGTAGACAAGTAATATAGATCAAATGTACTCAAGTATATAAGCAGAGTCAGCTGAAAGTTATCAAATAAATACACAAACTAGGTAACTGATGTTGCTTCAGCCACCATCCGCCGTGCACTATCTACATCAAACTTCAGGTATGACCTGGGTGGGTATCCCCGTCTACGTCATGTGTCTCATCTGTACCATAATGAGAAATCAATAATAAGGGAAATTATGCATAAAGTTTCCAAATTTCAACTAAACCAGTTTAGGTAGCATACCTGAGCTATTGATGCTCGACGTAGGAAACATTCCCGACTTTCCCATCACAAGTTGTTGCAACATCAAATAGACTGTTTCATTTTTTGCCGCTTTGCTTCCTCCATGGCTTTCTCCCTCTGTCGCTCAGCTTCCTGCTCGTGGAGACGTCTAATCTCCTCAGTCAACGCATTATGTCCTGCTTCTGAAGCACGGGGCCTTTCTTCCATCTCTTTAAGTTGGGCACTTTGGCTCGAATTGCCTTTGAAGAAGCCTTTTTTTCTGTTGTACCCGAAGCCAAGCCCTCTCTCATATCCTCCGTGATGACCTTCAAAAGCTTCATCTAGCATGGAATCTAGTTCAGCCCGATCCTGAGATGATGTGAGGTCGCGAGACTCTGCTATGCTTTGTACCGCTTCTTGCATAAGGAGGAAAACACTAAGTTTAGAACTTACACATGAAGATGAGAGATACACGTACGACTTGTAAAGTAATAAACTTACAACTCTCTCTCGTGACCCCCCATCGGGAAACGTTCCATCAGCGTTCCTGTGGGCTTGTACATAGGTGGTGACCATGCTAAATCCCTCTTGTTGAACCTCCATCTGTATGTTTGTGAAAACATTAAACCATAGTGACTGAACACGTGCACAAAATGTGGAGAGATCTCTGCATACTTGCAAAACAAGTTGACCAAAGTGTTGAAAGACTTACTTGTTCATTGTAGTGTTGTCTTAGAGACTTCGACCCAAGTGTATGGAGAGATTTCTGGTTGGTTCGATTTACAGTATTTGCCGCCGACATCCTACAAACATCTTCTCTTTTCCAATAGTCCAACAGTAATTGGCATTCCTTTGGATCTATTGTTGAGATGGGACACATGACCAACTCCGCATTGGTCTTCCCCTCAAAGAATTTTTTCTTGTAGTAATTTCTGTTGTCTCTAATGAGCTTTTGTACGTGCGGCTGTAGTGCCTCCTTCACATCTTGGTCGGTTGCGTCATCACCATTGGTATCGCCGATGTGAAAACGATACCTCCTCTGCAAAAAAAAATTGAAGTATCATCACATCAAATTGTAAAATTCGTAAATAATTAAATTGCTAATTTAAAGTTCTACGGACCAGACATACCTTCATATCCCTCAAGAAGGCATCGTAAGTACTTTCCGGTTGTTCCTTCCAAAGCTTATACAGCTTGAAATGGTCTTGAGCACGAAAATCGGTTCCAAAGAACCGATGCATCTTACCAAGTTGACCATCCGCTAGCTTGCCATCCTTAATGACAATATGGTGAAATTCATTCTCTTTTGGCATAAGAGAACTTGCTCTAGTAGGTCCTCGGCCCTTACGTCTTGCAGGCGCCTCCTGGAACTGTGTCTCGGGACCCTCCTCATATGTCTCACCATCCTTATCGATCACCGGCACTCGAGAAGGCCCTATAAAAAATCGAAAATCTATTAATATATAACTTAAAAGGAAATGAGTATGATATAATTCACAAAATGCTAGAAAGATATACCTGAGGCAGCGGAAAAGCCACGAAAGTATTTCCTGAGGGGCATCATCCTGCTGAAACAAGCAATTAAATTATGGTTAATTGAATTACTATTACTCCTTTAAGCAGATTGTCTATCTAAAAATTTAATAACCTACGTCATCTTGCATTCAACTTTTCTAAATCAATCATCAATCCTGCCCCGAGTTCTCTACACTCCCAAACAACATCATAGTCGTGGTCCATAGCTGTACCTACAGCTCCCACCCCTGCATCCTGGGCACGTAGCAGTGCTTCAGCTTTTGACCCATCCTGAATGATCCAGTGGGATTTCGTAAGTGTCTCTCGGTTTCCACCGACAAACCACACTCCAGTCAGGCGCGATTGGGTCTACAGAGTAAAAAATATGTTGAGCCTGAGATGTAAAGATGAATGGTTCATCCTCAAAACTTCGTTTAGTGGTATTCACCAAAGTGAAGTTATAATCGTCAATGACGCACCTGCTTCCCCGCATGTCATACCATATGCACTTGAACAAATGAATAGGCGAGGTGGTTCCAAATTGGACCTGAATTACGGACTGTAGAACCCCATAGAAGAACAAATCTCCTTCGCCAGCGGTTGCAATACCACTATTTTGCGTGACCCTTGTTTTTTCAAGTGACTCTGTCTCAAACTTGTATCCATTCACGTAGAACCCTTGGTACGAAACACCATTGTACCTCGAACCTTGTGCAAGAGCGAGTAAATTTTTGTCTACCCGCCCACGTTTGAACATATTGTTTACCTAAACAAGGGAAAAAAATCAGAGAGGGGTTTCTAATGGTTACTAACATATGATGTAATTTGACAAAAAAAAAAAAGCTGACTCTGGACACTTACATGGTGTTTAAACCATTTGACAAATCCATTATGTTGCTCCTGTTGCACTCGATGATCGGTCCATTAAGGATGCAACCGTCTCAAATGGTTTTTGTGATGCCTACAATCATTCAATTAAAATATTGTCTGAATTAATAGCAAATGCAAGATACATGTTGCAAAATTCACCAAAAAAAATATTATTTGGACTTAAGTCAAGTATTGGTCTACATCGGGTATGTTAAACAGGATGAACCGATGTAGTTGTTGTGCCTCCTCGAATGTAACCAAATAGGAACGTGCGGCACCAACGGGGCCCGCCTCATAACGAATAGGCCTGCTTAGTTTTGACTCCATGCCATCAATGTAACGTGCACAGAATGTAGTAACTTCCTCCATCAAATACCCCTCTGCAATGGATCCTTCAGGACGAGCTTTGTTACGTACATAATTTTTCAGTGTCAATAAATGACGCTCAATTGGGTACATCCATCTGTACTGAACCGGTCCTGCAAGTTTGGCCTCTGTTGCCAAATTAACTGTCAAATGGATCATAACATCTAACTTGCAAAGAATCACTGGAATTGCATGTTCCAAAGTCTGTAGTTTACTCACGACAACCACTCGCACATAAATCTCTAAAAAAAAAACATTGAGCTCGTTAATGACCTTTGCAACGGGCTTCAAAAGTGACTTCCTCAAAGCCACTGAGAGGAGTTGCTGCATCAAGACGTGGTAATCGTGACTCATGAGACCGACTATTTTCTTTTCCCGTACTTGTATTTCCCTTGAGATGTTTGAAGAAAATCCATCTAGCAATTTCAAATCCTTTAACACATGGAGGAACCTATTTTTTTCTTCCTTGGACATATTGTACGAAGCATGTGGAATGAATACCTTCCCAGCCTTTGTTGAAGGTCTTGGATGCAAAGCTTTCCGTATATTCAGTTTTTGGAAATCCAACCTTGACTTTATATTGTCTTTCGACTTAACATCTTTCTGAAGAAGAGTATTCAAAATGCTCTCACACACATTTTTCTTTACGTGTACAACGTCCAAATTGTGATGGATCAGCAGAGTCTTCCAATAAGGTAGTTCGAAAAATATACTCTTCCCTTTCCACCCTTTTGGTAATTCATTACCCACGTTTGATAGCGGGTTTCGTTTGCCGAACTGAACATTGTCATGACCTTCCCACATTCGTAATATATCGTCACCGGATAGTGCTTACGGTGTCGTGTCCCGCTCTTCGTTGCCATCAAATGATTTCTTGTCCCCTCTCCAAGGATGATCTTCGGGTAGGGACCAACGGTGTCGTAGGTACACGTTTTTCTGACTGCAAGAAAGATAGACAGAACCATGTTTAACATTACATGTCAGACATGCTCTGTACCCCTTTTGTACTCCAACCAGATAGCATGCCATATGCTGGGAAGTCAGAAATAGTCCACATCATCGCTGCGGCCATCTGAAAGAACGACCGGTGCTCAACATCATAAGTCCTCACCCCGACAGCCCATAGTAGGTTCAACTCATCGATCAATGGCTGCAAGTAAACGTCAATATCGTTTCCCGGTGATTTAGGACCGTCTATAAGTAGACTAATAAGAAAAAAGCCTTGCTTCATAGCCAACCAAGGGGGCAGATTGTAAATGATTAAGGTGACCGGCCATGTGCTGCGACTCGAACCAGTGCCAATTTTGAAGGGACTGAAACCATCGCTGGCTAGGCCGAGCCTAACATTTCGTGAATCAATACTAAAAGCGGGATATTGTGCATCGAAGTGCTTCCACGCCAAAGACCGGAACATCCAGTTCTTGTCATTAAGATAGTCCATATCTCCCTCTACCTTCCTTTCCCACGCGCTGTTAGAGTGTGAGAGTACAAAGGGAAGGAGCAAATGGAAACAAAAGAGTTTAACCTGAACCTATATATACATAAACAAAACGAATTAAAATAGACTACAACATTTATTCAGACAATGATGTATTCCGAGAATCTCAAACTACAATAATGTTAAAATCATTATTAACAAAATATTTAAAGGGCACACCAATCAGAAGAGACTAATGTATACAATCTTAAACCATGATGTATAATACTTTTTAATGTAAAACGTACTCTACCTTTAGTGGCTTCAGAAAACTCCACCTACAAAGAGTCCACACCACAGGAGTATCTCTATCCAACACTTAATTTCAAGCACCAACCAGCAACTGAAAAGACAAAAAAAAATTAAAAACCATGCAATATTAATATGAATCTGTTTATTTTTCATGTATATGACTACTGAACGAAAGTGAAGCATGAATTTGTCTTCAAAAAACAACCCACAACCAAAAACCTATTTGGCCAGCATGAATTTATCTTCATAATGATTTAATGGTTTGAAGATCTAAAAGTTTGTAGATAAAATTTATCAAAATAAATATGAAGCAACCTCTCTGATCTCTCTCTCTGATCTCTCTCTCTGATCTCTCTCTCTGATCTCTCTCTCTAATCTGTCTCTCTGATTTCTCTCTCCAATCTCTCTCTCTGATCTCTCCCTCTCTCTGACCTTCTCACTCTGATCTCTCTCTCTCGGCTCTCTCTCTGATCTCTCTCTCTCTGATCTCCCACTATGAGCTCTCTCTCTGATCTCTCTCTCTGATCTCTCTCTGATCTCTCTCTGATCTCACTCTGATCTCTCTCTCTGATCTCTCTCTGATCTCTCTCTCTGATCTTTCTCTGATCTCTCTCTCTCTGATCTCTCTCTGATCTCTCTCTCTGATCTCTATCTCTAATCTCTCTCTCTGATCTCTCTCTCTAATCTCTCTCTCTGATCTCTCTCTCTAATATCTCTCTCTGATCTCTCTCTCTCTCTGACCATCTCTCTCTGATCTCTCTCTCTCAGCTCTCTCTCTGATCTCTCTCTGATATCCCTCTCTGATCTCCCTCTCTGAGCTCTTTCTCTGAGCTCTCTCTCTGAGCTCTCTCTCTGAGCTCTCTCTCTAAGCTCTCTCTCTGAGCTCTCTCTCTGAGCTCTCTCTCTGATCTCAGCCTCTGATCTCTCTCTGATCTCTCTCTGATCTCTCTCTCTGATCTCTCTCTGATCTCTCTCTCTCTCTCTCTCTGATCTCTCTCTGATCTCTCTCTGATCTCTCTCTGATCTCTCTCTGATCTCTCTCTGATCTCTCTCTGATGTCTCTCTGATCTCTCTCTGATCTCTCTCTCTGATCTCTCTCTCTGATCTCTCTCTCTAATCTCTCTCTCTGATATCTCTCTCTGATATCTCTCTCTCTCTCTGATCTCTCTCTCTGATCTCTCTCTCTAATCTCTCTCTCTGATATCTCTCTCTGATATCTCTCTCTCTCTCTCTGATCTCTCTCTCCTGTCCACTCATTGGAGAACGGGGGATCAGAGATGCGACACATGTGGCATCTCCTCACAAGGAAAGAAGAGGAGCCCATGTTTCACCGACGATAGAAATGGAACTCACATCTTCTATACATATACATATGAAGTAAAAATTCCAAATAGACGATAAAAGCATACCATATAATCCCATAGTTTATGCAGTTTCCATAATAGTATATGAGATTTTACTATATGGAAATGCACCAAATTTGTGCAAGTTATTGGGCAAAAACAAACCCATGCGTTTTGTTGAAGACTTTACAGATATAACAGAACTGCTTTAGCATAGGAATTATTACTTGTTATCACTTGAAATGGTTTTATAATTTCATGTTCAAAACTCAAAGAATTCTCCCCTAAGTTCGTACCCTTGAAACAAAAAAAGCAATAAAGTGCTCTTCTAAAACAGATTTAAGGAAGGGAATTTCAAAATTTAGTTTCTCAAATATTAATTATGTATTTGAAGCTTATGTATAGCGCCCTCATAACCCTTAATGTTGGAACAGGGTTCAGATATCTGGAAGAATCCTCTGGGTCAACAAACCAACAACAGTCCGCTATCATTCACACAAATTTCAATCTTCAAAAAATTGGCAGATAACTTAAAGCCACTATCATTCAAACCAATATTTCACCTTCAAAATGTTGCAAGTTGCTAAAATTACCCCACCATTCAGACCAGAATTTCAGCTTTCATAAATTTTGACAGATTGCTTAATCCCACTATCATGTAGACAAGTATTTCACAGCCTTCATAAACTCAAAAAGATATAAAAATTTATATGCAAAGTGATTATTGCAAGAGTTGAGCAGAGAAATGAAGAACTGTTTCTGAACTAAAATAAGAACAAAGACAAGTTCAAATACACATATCATCCAAGCTAATAGAGTGAAATCAGAATATGGTACCTTCTCCATCTGATCTCTCTCTCTGATCTCTCTCTCTCTAATCTCTCTCTCTGATCTCTCTCTCTCTCTGTTCTCTCTCTCTCAGCTCTCTCTCTGATCTCTCCCTCTGATCTCTCTCTGATTTCTACTACTGCTTCTACAAGGACAAGGACAATGAAATATTTTCAGATCTATTGAAGTTTACATAGATTGAATTACTAAGCGGAATACCACCAATAGATTCTTTTACAAAGAATTTAACAATTTACCTGTGACAAATAACTTAATAAGTTCACAGCTCAACTTCAAAACGTTGGAAATAGCTGCACCCATATAATCTGATGTTAGTCATGTAGATAGAAAAGAACTAGTGCCAACAAAGAGAAAACCAATAAAGCAACAAGAGGAGAAGATCACTCACCTTTCGAGGGACTGATGTTTACAACAGACATTGACTTCCTTGGACTCGTACCCACTCTTATTCCCTCCTTAATTTCTTCCCTTTTCCTCTTCTTCTTGCCCTCTTTCCTTTCCTTGGTTATCTAGAATTTACTGCATTAAAACAAAACAGAAATGTTATGTTATTTTTCAGGATTAAAAAAGAGAAATGAACTCTGAGAAAACTGAAGAAAAAATATACACACAAAATCACATGATCTAAGAGTCTATTTTTCAGGATTCTAAAAGTTGATCAAAGCAGAAGAGCAAACAACATTTGAAAGGGATTATATTACAAAAAGAACAAAAGGCATTAAAATAGAGGAGTCTTCAAAAAATTACTCTTTCAAAGCAGAACAGAAAACGGCATTTGTGATCTCAGCCTCTTCTGATGCTCTTGCCTGCCTGTTAACATCATGCCATGGATTAAATTACAAAAAGAACCAAAGGATATTCAAAGGGATAATTACAGGGCAAACCAGTAGTACCCTAAAATCCCGGAAGTACTCCCGTCCCCCAAGGGACTACAGAAAATGCAAATCCAAACTCACATGGTCATGATATACCGAGGCGGTAGTAGAGTCATATGTGCGGTGGTTACCTGAAGCGGCAGAAGCGCCGGTGACGACGGTGACGACGGAATCACACACCACGATGAACGATTTTCGTGACCACTGCACGCGACTATTCCAGGGACCACGACGACGATTGCGACGACGGCAGTGACAGTGAAGCACGACACTGTGACGACGGTGAATCTAGGGGGATTTCTTACGCCGATTCACGCCGGAGAAGAAGAAGACATGAGCTCGGTGAGTTCCCGCGGGAGAAAAAATGAGCGACACAGCAAAATTTGGGAAAAAAACGCACCCTTCAACGGCGGTTTACAAGAAAACCGCCATCAAATCTAAAAACAAATATTACTGGCGGTTTACCAATAACCGCCAGCATATCCCACTTTAATGGCGGTTTAAACAAAAACCGCCAGTAATTAAATCTTCAATGGCGGTTTCAACAATAACCGCCGGTGAACCGATCTTTCATGGCGGTGTTTGGCAAAACCGCCGGTACATTAACCAAGAAAAAGTAAATTACAACAGCATTTAGCTAATAAACTAACTTTTCGCAGGCGGTTTACCACTAAACCGCCGGTAATGGTTCGTATAAATTCGCTCTAACCACTTTATTTTTTATAAAGATGTTAAAATCAATTGTTTGCTGGCGGTTTTGACTAAGACCGCCAGTAAACCAAATTTCGGTTGCGGTTTTCCTCAAAACCGCCATTAAATTCACCCAGCGGTAATTATTAAAACCGCCATTAAATCGACTTTTCCTGGCGGTTAGGTGGTAATCCGCCAATAAATATAATTTTCCTGGCGGTCAGTCGGAAACCCGCCATTAAATCTACTTTGCCCGGCGGTTATTCAGAAAACCGCTAGCACAAAACTTTTTCACTGGTGTTTTGAAAAACCGCCAGTAAATGCATTTTAATGGCGGTTTTCTGTTTTATCTTCTAATACCGGGGTTTTTTTTATAACAGCCGGGAATACCTATTTCCGCCGGCATCTTTGTTGAAAACCCCCATTAAAATGCTTATTTCTACTAGTGAGTTAAACCAAATGGCATAACCAACCATTCCTTCTACCTATGTTTTGTTTTAAATGCACTTTTCCACTTATCTCCCTCTTTCATCCCAATCAACACACATCCAGAAAGGAGCCATCCTTCTTTGGCACAAGTAGAACCGACACAGCACACGAACTCAATACTCTCTAATGTACTCTTTGGCTAATAGCTCCTACACTTGCCTTTCCAACTCTTTAGTCTCCACTGTATTTGTCGGTATGCGGGTCTCTCTGGTAATGCAGCACCGGATAGAAGATCAATTTGATGCTCCATCCCTCGGATTGGTGGCATCCCCTCGGGCATGTCCTCTACGGCAACATCCTGGAATTCCTGCACAACAGATTCAATGACACTTGGCAATGCCCCAGCACGAGAGTTAGTTAAAAGTACAACCTCCTTATACAAAAGAAAAATCATTGGCTATATTGAAATACGAGCTCTCTTAACCTCACCGGGCCTCCCCAAAAATTTATTCTTTTGACTCTCGTCTTTCCCCTCGAGTATTGCTCTTGTTTTCACTCCTTTTTTGACACTTTTGTTTTTGTTTTCCACACTTATTTTTCTCTTTGCTTCCTTTTTCACAAATTCTTTATTCTCCTTTTCGTTTCTCTCAATTTTTTTCTTCTCAGTTTCTTTTCTCTCAGTCTCTCTTTACAAATCTGGCTGCCATTCCTTGGGTAGGAGTCAATGGTGCCAGCAGCACCGTCTTCCCATTGTATAGCAATGAATACTTGTTTGTATATCAGCATGCCTGGGTCACTTCTCAAATTATCATGGTCTCCCTAGCAGTAAGTGCCCTGCCTACATCGGCACCACATCACAAAGTACCTTATCCTCATAATTGCCAATCTTAAAAGGCACTACAACTTATTACGCCACCCTCACATCTCCACAGTCACTGAACCATTGCAGCTTGTAAGGCCGACGATGCCTAATTAAAGGTAATGCTAACCGTTCTACCATAGTTAAACTTGCCACATGATTTGAGCAGCTCCCTCGGTCAATGATCGAAGTACATATTTTACCCTTTACATGGCACCTAACATAAAAGATATTCTCCCGTTGCTCCTGATCGACCTCTTTTGACTGTACATTCAATGCCCTCCTAGTGACGAGTGCCAGACCTTGAGATTCGTACATCATCTCTTCCTCATTTCCTTGCTGCTCTTCCACACCTTCAGCCTCGTGTTTAATCTCATACTCACCATCAGTTCTAAAAAACATTGTCCGCTCGTTTGGACTGTGGTTAGCCATATGACCACGTCCTTGACACTTCCAACACTTAATGTCTCGATTGCGAGTAAAAGGGGTTTCAATGTTACCTCTATTATTGCCAGATGTAGAAGTTGACAGCTTGGTCTCAACTCTGTAGGCGGTTGAAGGCTTGTTGTCTGGCTCCTCTTCATTTTTTCTGAACGTTTGGCTTCAATCCATGTCGGTCGAAAAGTTGTCTCTTCCGTCCTCCTGATTTAAATTTCTTCTCTACCTGAATGGCCTTGTGCATCTAGTCCTCGATCTCCATATAATGGTGCAGTTCCATCTCATTGGCAATGTCTGAATTCATACCGGAAATAAACCTAGCCATTGTTGCCTCTGCCTCTTCCTCCAACCGAAACCTAATCATTGTCAACTCCATCTCTTGATAGTAGTTGTCCAAACTGTTGTTTCCTTGTGTAAGCCTGAGTCAGTTCTTATTGAGGTCTCGGTAGTAATGAGTCGGGACAAATCGTCTCCTCATCACCACTTTCATCTCATTCCACGTCTCGATTGGTCTGTTTTTACTCCTTCGCCTGAAAATCACCAACTGATCCAACCAAGTTATAGCATAATCAGAAAATTTGGTAACAGCTAGTTTTAACTTTTTATGCTCAGAGTTACTGTGGACAACAAAAATATTTTCTATCTTCTTCTGCCACTCCAAGTAGGCTTCTCGGTCATTCCTCCCGTTAAAAGCAGGAACCTTCAACTTAATACTTCGAAGGTTGTCATCTTCGCCACCCCTTTTATCTCTGTACTTCTGATATATTTCAAGTAGCCTAACTTCTTCTTCTTCACAATCTCTTTCTCCAGCCTCTTCTACCACTCCATCAACATCTTCAGGTAAGAATCGACCTCTACTTGGCGCCGGAAACACTTCTCGAGGTTCCCGATTGACCATTTCACAAATGGCTACTCATTCCTCAAATCTGTCCATCTGTTGAGTCATCTAGTGCATCATCTCCATCAATGCGTGCAAGGTCGATTCATCGTCTGCCATGGCCCCAATTTCCTCACCTCGGTTGCTTGCCATTTGTTTCCTGCATAAAATGATTTGACAAAAGGAAATAGGACATCACAGAACTCAAAATTTCTCTCGTGTTTACTCTCAAGAAAAGGTTTTTACCCTTGAATTATCTCACCACTCAAGTCTTTTACCACACACTGTCACTCCCAAGCTCTCAATAATCATAAACGCGATAAAAAATAGGTCATGATCGTTCAAAAGCAATCAAAAATGAACCGTGAGATAACGTGTGTAACAACTCAAAATCCAAAAGCTCAGACCGAAAATTAAATGATCTCATTGGAGCAATTTATCAAATACATTGTGTGCAAATATGGAACAAAAATGATGTTAGAGAAAAAAAATACTGGCTTTACACCCCTTTTTTGACTATCTTTTTTGCTGTCTTTCTAAGTCCTTTTTTTTATTTCTTTCTTGCTGTCTTTCTACCATTTTATTATTTGTTTTTATTTTTCGTTGTCTTTCAACCTCTTTTTTTTTGGCTTTGTTTTCGAATTACTTTTGGTCAGGGGAAGTTTGGGCGACTAATTGGATCAGACAACCCAGAAAATTGCAATAATAGACATGAGGAGCCAATTATATCGCTTAAACACTACATCCAATGAAAGGGATGCACAATCTAATGAGATCAATATAAAAATATAACAAACAAACAACAAACAAAAGCGATTGGTGAAGAAAGACAAACAATTGTTTTTGACACGACAGAATGAAAAGAAAAATGATTTCAGTACAGTGAGTTTTTACAGTGATTTTTTACATCTTGATGTGGCTGTCTTGCTGGCAGCCTAGTTGATAGTCTAAATAAGGTCAAGGGTTTAGGCTTAACTAAAGAATAGATAGATAGTTCCTACCTTATAACTTATCTGGACTGCTAACGAGGATGCCATGTCACGCTGTAAACCCTCACATTAAAATTTGGCAGAACGGTTTTCACCACTTGAAAGAAAATTAAGAAGAACAAGAATGATTAACAAAGAGATATTTTGAAAAGAAAATTGAGCAAGAAACCTTGCTCTGATACGACTTGATACGATCCCCATCGCAAGTTGCTTCGAGTTTTGATTGGAAGAAGTGAGGTTGACAATTAATAAAAGAAAGATTAAACCCAAGTTACAAGTTAGGATAGGTCAAACGACGCTGCAATGGGACTGACACTATGTTGATCAGTCCATGGATCGTAAGATGCCAAAAACGGCTGCGAATTTACCGTTTGATAAATTTGATGAATGCCAACAACCCAATCTTGATCGGAGCAAGGAATTGAACAATGCTCGTGAGAGATTGACTCCTCGTTTTTTTCATTAATCATCATCCCTCTTATCATTCTTACAAACGGCCCAATCCATAGAGAGCTGTTTTTTGTCATATCTA
Organism: Aristolochia contorta; assembly: GCA_022405105.1. Classification (NCBI taxonomy): domain Eukaryota; kingdom Viridiplantae; phylum Streptophyta; class Magnoliopsida; order Piperales; family Aristolochiaceae; genus Aristolochia; species Aristolochia contorta. Next base: position 235,473 of record JAHZSQ010000050.1, on the reverse strand, counting down.
ACTGGCCTCTAAAACACTATGTGGGCTCTGTAAATTTAAATTAAAACGGCCCAGCCCAACATTATACACATTTAGGCTCTTTTTATCATGTATTTGGGCCAGAATACTTTAAAACGATTCTCATACATGACATCGACTTTTGAAGTACGAAAATGCAATGAAATCTACTTAAATAGACAAATTGACTCATGAAACTAAATTAGCCATCCTCTTCAACCATGGGTATCACATTAAAACATGTGGCTTTGGGTTGTGGTTCCATCCTTTGCCTTCCATGAAACCTTAAATGAAAATGCAAACTTTCTCATTGAACCTTTTGGCCCCTGCCCGAGTCATTGGCATGTTTATTTCCTGTTCCACCTCATTGTGCTTCTTGGTGACGTCTTTATCAAGGCAAGCCTTACTACCCTACAATCCAGAAATTGAGAGGGCCACTTGGGCCAATTTAAGGTTGAAGAGGTTTTCAAAAAGAGAGTAAGATATGGCTTAGAAGAGCAAAGAAGTTGGAGAGAGTTCACAATACCTCTAATTGGAGGTACACACTCTAGCATTAGAATACCAGTAATTTTGGCTAACTATTTTTAGATCAAGTAGGTAATTATACTAATGATCCAATCCTCGGTCCAGTTTAGTGGATTTTTGAACGATGATGCAAATGCTCGTCTAGCAGATATCCTGGAAATCTGTGATACGTTCAAGCACAACGGCTTATTAGAATATACTATTGTTCCATTTCTCGCTGAGGGATAAAATGAAATATTGGTAGAATTCGCTGCTTTCAGGGTCTATGACCACGTGGATGGACCTTGATCAAAAGTTTTTTGGCAAAGTACTTTCCCCCCAGCTAAAACAGTTAAGCTACGGAACGATATCAATCTCTTCCCACAAATGGATCAAGAATCTCTGTATGAATCTTGGGATCGATTTAAGGAACTCCTAAGGAAGTGCCCTTACCATTCTATTCCAAAATGGTCACAAGTTCATACCTTTTTTAATGAGTTGTATAATCAAACAAGGACTATAATTGATGCAGCCGTAGGAGGACAACTAATGAACAAAATCATTGATGAGGTGATCGACCTTTTAGAAAACATGGGGGCCAACAGCTACGAATGGAACACGAAATGACCAAGGAGCACGCCGGAACAAGGCCAAAGTTCAAGGAACATTGTTGAAGTCTATGAGGTAGAACCCAACACTGATATTAGAGCTCAGTTAGAAGCCTTGAAAAAGAAGATTTCTGCCTTGAATGTTTAGCCTACACAGAGTCCAGTCATAAGCTGTGAGTTATGTGGTGGTGCTGGACATGGGGTTGAAGTATGCATCAACTGTTGAGAGTGTGCAATATGCTCAACATAGGAACACTCCAACACGTACTATCCCGGCAGGAGGAACCATTCGAACTTTGGATGTAGAAAAGATCAAGGGGGTGCATCAGCTCCAACTTACAGGAATTATCAAAATTTTCGTCAGCAAAGAAGATTTTAGAATCAGCCTCAAGCTGAGAAATCGAGTTCCACCATGAGTTGTAACTTAAGATGGTGCAAAGCCGTCATGGTTCCCTTAGGAACAATGAAATCCAACTGGGTAGTTGGAAAAATCAATCAAAGAAAGAATAAAAGGGTCAATCCCTAGTGATACGGTGGCAAACCCGTAGCAAGAAGAGAAGAAAGAAGTAGAGTGCTGCAATGTAGTGTTGTCATGGGAAACTAGAAAAATGGAGATAGAAGAAGTGAATCGAAAGTTCATTCAAATAGAAGAAAATGAATATGATTCCATCTTTATAGAGAAAAGCCAAGTTCCTCTTTTCAACGAATTGAATGAGGTAAATCATTCTCAGTTGTCTACCTTTTAGTAGGTTGAGCTTGAAAAGAATGATTTGTATGAAGAGGATGTAAGGAGGAAGAGTTTATCGAGAAGTCCCAATGAGCATTGAAATGGAGGCCCACACCAGATTCCTTGTATGTTGGACATTAAAGTTGAAGAATATCTGAATTGGTCGAGAGAGGAGGAATCGGGAAAGAAGAAGGTTTGGCCACCACCTATGTATGAAGGAAAATTTGAAGAGATAGAGGAATCTAAACTTCTAAGGCCTCCCAAAGCTTTCAAGAAACTTTAAGTTGATATCCCTGTTTGTGAGCAAATGTAAGATGGATTCAACCATGCAAGATTGAATGAGTCAAGAGAGCATGAGCTGACAATGCTGAATGGAAGATGTATAGAGGAGAAGGAAGTAGCAAGTGGAGAGAGAAGTGCTCTCCCAAGGTATAAGATCCCGGGAGCTTTATAATACCTTGCACCATAGGGGCCTACACAATTGATGACACCTTATGTGATCTAGGGGATAGTGTCAACATTATGCCCTTCAGTATATTCAAAATATTGGGTCTCAGTGAACCTCCCCCCACAGAGGTGAAGATCATTTTGGCTCATGGTTCAATTAGCTAACCAAGGGGAATTTTGGAGAATGTTATGGTTAAGGTAAATGGACTTCTCCTTTTGACTTAAAAGGCCAAAGGGAAGAGTCTGAGCAAGAGGCAACAAGTTGTCAGTTACCATGTCCCTTCCAAGTCCATTTTGGATCCAGAATAGGGTAAGTGAAGTTTTGGAAAGTCTTACCAAAGACTTCATCCTTCGAGGGAGGTAACCCATGAATTTGTCAGTATACTTTTGTTAAATTAGAATATATTAAATTTTGTTCGTGCATGTTTTGAATTCAGTTCACAACTTGTGTTAAACATGTTTAATGAAACTTCTGGTAGTTAGCAAGAATCGAGCAATAGCATGATTTCACCATGAATGTTAAAGTTCATTTTTTATGATTTTGAATACTTAATTTGTGAGGGGTGAGATTGCTTGATTAATTTTGAGTTTAGATGGCTAATTTTAGAGGTCGAATTAAGTTCAGCATGATTGGAGAAACACAGAGGTAAAAATTCACTTCTCTAGAAAAATATGCATCTCCAAAAGGATGACGCCATGACAGCCTAATTGGGGTCACACAACATCAATGTGATGCCATAATAAAATTTCTGGTGCCAAATGGCGTCAATCCGATCGCACAAGAAGTATAAGTGAAATCGTATAATGCCACATTACGAAAAAGAAGTTTATGTGGCTGGATGATGTGCAAAAGGGCCCGACGCCATGCGGCGTGAAAGTCTTTTGGGTCAAAAATATAAACCCTTGGACTGTTCGATGCCACGTAGCGTCGAATGGATCTTAAGGTGTCAAGAGAAAATCTAGAAAAATCCTTCCTCCCAAAAATTGAAAAACTTCATCCCGAAGCCGAATCGAAGAGAAATCCCTGCAATTTCTTCTTCAGAATCATCAGGTTCGACGCGCTGAAGGCATTTTTCAGAGTTATAACCTAGCTTCTAGTCTTTCGGAAAAGAAGTCTTGATCAATCCGGCTGAGGGCAACTTCAAAGTTTCTAGAGCAATTGTCGAGATTAGTGCTCTTCTTCTCCTCCATTTTCCTATTTTAGAGCTCAAAAGTAGTGAAGATAGTGAGTGGGAAGAAATTTGTCCAAAAGAAGGGCAAGAGCATGGAAGCCCCTTATGACCAAGATAGATTTGTCAATGAAGAGTCTTACAGGAAGTATGTAAGAGATATCAAGAAGAAATCTCTTATACCAGAAAGAGGAATAGAAATCATGTATGTCATGCAAATAATTGAAAGGAAGTGGGAATTCTTCTATAGCCAACCCTCTTGGGGTTGAATTTAAATAGTGATAGAATTTTATGCTAATCTCAGTCGATTTCACACACCTTGGTTACCGTCAGAGGTAAGCAACTTAATTTTGCAAGGAGGGCAATAAACAGGATATTATGACTTCTGACTATTGAAGACGAAGAATTCTCTATATTAGAGATCATGGTCGAACCAGAAGAGGTATCCAATTTCCTGTGCCTCAGAGGAACAACATGGGAAATGGTGGAAAATGAGTATAAATCCTTTCCCAAGAAGTATTTGAGCAAGAAATCTACACTATGGTTATATTTTGTTTGTTCAAGAATCAATCCAACCATGCATTACTCTATGGTCACCAAAGCAAAATCATACATGATATATGCAATCATTAATGAGAAAAAGATTGATGTGGGCCGCGGATTTGAAAAGAAAATATTTGAGGCAGCAACGAATTCTAGGCTTAGCTTCTGCTTCCCGTCTCTAATTACAGAAAAGTGTACCTGGGTAGTGGTAAAGGTTGATGAGTTAGAAGAAATTATCTATGTAGGATGTCCTATTGATGATGGATTAATGAAAAAGATTTATCATGTACTGAAACCCAATCCGAAGATCAGGCCACCACCCTCTTCCAAAATAGAAGAGAAAATTGATCAGATAATTAAATGGGAAAACCAAAAGAGCACTACATGAGGGAAATGTTTTAGCAGAGTGACTTCAACAGTCAATTAGATAGCCCACACCCAAGGGGTACCCATATGGAAATTTTGCCATATTCAACAAGGGAGGCAGGGCCCAGCAATAGATACACAATTCGAAAGGAGTAGCTCATTGTGGAAAATGAGAGTGAGTAGGATGACTTGTTGTAAGGAGACATCAGTTTTGAGACAATTAGGATAGACTAATCCTATACGTGTTGTAAGTTCACGAGTTTTGTACCCAAAAGTTTCTAATGTAATCTTATTTGATGTACTCTCTAACTTTTGAATGAATGAAAACTGCTTTCTCTTTCATGGCTATGGTTTGAAATTTTCTATCTCAAATGCAATTTTGATTAGCAACTCTTAGTTATCTTTATCTTTTAAATAAATGGTTTTAATAAATCTTTTGGTTTTGCCTCGCAAACATCACACCGAGAGCCCGTTGGAGCATAAAAAAAGAATCAAATGCGAAGCACAACCAGGGAGTCTCCTTTCCTTCTTCACATTTAAATGTTTAAATTCAAACATAGAGGACAAAGTTTCATTTAAGTTTGGAGGTGGGATTAGCGTGCTTAGCCTTAAGTCATTCTATTCTATCTTGTATGATTGAACTTATGTCAATGTAAGGTGAAGATTTTTAAAGGTGCAATTCTCCTTTACATTGCCAAAATTAATTATTCCACTTGATGGTGATTTGTTTTATGGTTGTATGAGAGTTTACCAGGCCTCAAAAAGTGTTTACTAGCCACACACTAACTTTCTGATATAGCTATTTCACTTGTGCTGGGTTGGTATGCACTTAGTGTTCACTCTTTGATAGTAGAACTAGATTTGAATGAAGCTCAAGCTGAAATAAATAGACAAGTGAATCCGAAGAAATGAATTAGGCCATTTTGTGCCATTTGTGCCATTGAAGCTAACCTGTGTATTGTCCCTCATCACCCAGATTTTGGGACTAAGTAAACTAAACATTTTTTCAATCTAACCATTTTTTAAACCACCTCCTTAGCTTATTTTTTTTTGAATTTATTTTAGCATAAACCATCATTCAAATTGCATGAGTGGAGTTGAAACTCCTAAGGATCAATGTGTGAAAGCACTTTGAGGGTGGCAAAAAAAAATCAAAAAAAAAAAAGATGACTCACGCAATGTCACAAAGGCATATATTACTCATATAAGAGGTGATGTGATAAATTGGCCAGTAATTGGCCGAAGTTTATCTTCGGGGAAGTCGCTTTGCATGAGTAGGAGAGCTTCAACTAACTCAATCCGGCTAGGTTTTACATACTGAATGATTAAACTTTCATGATTAACCTTTTTGTCTTATCCTGGTCCCTCTCACCATTACTACCAAGAAATTCCTAATGATCTTAGGGTCATCTCTCTACGTTTAGTGGAGAGTGGATTTTTAAATTAACTTATGGAATATTAGCAGTGAATTCATAAGTGCAAGGAAAGTGGATTGATGGAAAGAGCATGAAACGAGAGAAACTATAGTAGTTAAGTTGTGGGCAATTTAAATTTAAAAGGTTTTAGGATAGTGAATGCTATTAAGAAGATCATTGAAACAAATGAACCATCAGTTGGAATTTTTATTTATTTTTTGGTAAATTTTGATTGCTTGATTACCGCCCGCATTTTGATCAGCAAGATTGAATGTTTCATTTTTTGTATTATGGCCTTTGCTCGAGGATGAGCAAACAGTTAAGTATGGGGGTATAAATAGGCTTCTTAAATGCTTTTTGGGCATCACGCCTTTTCGCCCAGGAGGCTGTGCAAGCTTTGGAGTAAGGAAGAAACACTTATGAGGAGAAAAGGAAGGAAGAAGGAGAGGCTTGGGTTCAATCGAAACTTCTTCTCCCTATTTTATCTCTTTATTTCCATTTAATGTGTGTTTTCTTATCTACTATGCATTGTTTGGATTCAGATAGGGATTTTTTCCTAGTCCTTACTATGTCTACCTAAGTATCCTTAGACGGGTTGTGATGTAATGTGATATTTGGTAAGGATTCACTGTTCATATTTAGTGTAATCAATCTTTAATTCAATGTGATTGACTGAAGGGATGTTTTGTGCACAAGGAGATAGACGGCCTCTTCGTGTAAATTCAGAGTCCCCTTTGACACTGACATGTTATATTGGGAAAGACACCCATCAATCAGCATGTGATCCCCTAATTGACTGTGTTCTATCAGTGACGGGTGAGGGGTGCGTTGGTAGACTTCGAGAGAAGCATCTGGACATAGGTGGTCATGGTGGCAACGCTGATGGGTGGTAAATGGATATTTTTCTCCCAATTTCATATACCTAAGAGACTATTTGAGAATAAATTTGTCCATATTTAACTTAGTTTTGATGTTCTTAAACAAGGAAAACATGCAATATGCCAAAACGAAGTCAACAGAATAAATCCCGCGCAAATTAGAGCTGAAATGAAGAAAATAGCATTAATGGGTAAATGCAGAAGGAGAAGCGATTTGGCGCAAAACACTATAGCGGCGGCGCTAGGTGAGCTCCTCGGCGACCGAATCCATTGCCAGCGTACTCATCCTTGATCACCCAGCACCTCGGCAATCGGACCCTGCACCGGACCACAAGCGACAGGGAAAACTCGAAAAAGTGGCACCACAGGGGGAATCTGGTGCCTCGTGATAGAACTGTAGCACTATAGTACCCGCGTATGCTACAGGACCAGTGTGCACTACTGAGCCCGTGCACTATAGTTACCGTGCGCTGCAGTTCCGACGCCACAGAATTGTGGTGCCGAACAAATTACACCATGTGTAAAAAGGTTGTTTTTAGGTCATTTTCGACCTAAAAAGTACAAGGGTGATTTGGGGGCGGTTTCGGACAACACTAGGGCTCTTGAAGAGCTCCAAAGCAAGGATTAGAAGTCGCCGATGGAAGAGACTCGTTCTCTCTAAGTGCTATCTTTTATGAATTTCTTCTATCCCAAGTTATAGTTTCCATTATTTTGTGCATGTATTTTGTGCTTGTATTTTGTGCTAGAACTCTATTTGAGTCTATATTTATATGTTTCTTGATGTTTGGTGAAATATTTCTCTCATCGTGTATATTTTTCAAGCTAGAACTCGAATTTGTGTCTAGGGTTACATATATTTTGATGTTTTCAGAGACATTTACCCTTAACGGGTTTTAGTGATTGTTCTTTGTATCCTATATTAGGTAATGTCATTTACTTGTGGTCATTATATTTGTATAGATATGTCCATGAGTGTGCGATGTTTGCGTTGCAAGGCATTGGTAACATAGTAGGCTAGTGTTAGGGATAGTCATGCCTTAGTGTGAGTGGCCATAGGAGGGCAAAGTACACGAGGAGATTGAACCTCCAAGTATAAATCTTATCGTTTCGTTAAAACCGAAAGGGTACGCGAAAGGATACCATCACTCAGTGTGTGATCCCCAAATCCACTGCAAGCGCGCAATGGCAAATGAGGGGTGCGCTGGTGGAATTCGGGAGAAGCGTTCGGACACACATGGTCTAGTTGGCTGCAATCTATGGGTCCATGGTTTAGACCTTTATCCTCAAGAGAGAATAGGTCTAAGAGAGAGCCACGATCGTATCACCTCGAAATAGGGATACGTAGAGTAATTTCCAGACCTGCTAAGTGCTTGATAAAGTACCCAAGGAAAGGATTTCAGCTAGCATACAGATTATATTAGTTAATCATGCAATTAGAGCGTAATTGGGTCCTCAAAGTCCCACTCATAGTAGGATTAGGATTACTTTTAGTTTAACAATTAGTTAGTTTTAATTCTAATTCTATTTGATTTGCCTTGGCTAGATATAGTTAAACAGGCACAATTATAGTGTTCAACCTGGATTCGACCTGGACTCTCCAAAGGTACTTTGCTTAAGTCGACGCCTGCAGTTGCGCATACGTTGCTAAATCTACTTAGGTACGATTTAGGCCAACCAAGTGTTCAGGACAGTTGCCGGGGAAGTGTTTAGTTAACATTATTACCAATCCGAGTTAACTATATTCTAGTCATAGTTTAGGACTTGTAAATATATGTTTCATTTATTGATAGGTTCTGCATGGTAGAGTGTGAATTTGTGATTGTTTCTGAATTTTGAATAGGTTGTTAGTTCTTGAAGTTTTATTAGTTGTTTGAATTTTTCTTGTCAGGTATGTGTGTATTAGTAGTCAGTTTAATATATTGATTGCCTCAGTTTTGTCTATCAATGCATCCAAGAAGAGGCATAATATTAGTGCCTCCAATCTAGAAACAGAGAGGAGAAGCATAAGGGAAGCTTTCAAATGGTGGTGAAGAGATAAGATCAAGGGTAGAATGGCTTGTGAAAATGAGAATAGTAGGTTAGGGTATTTTGCTTTCCCACAAGTGGAAAATTTACATTTCAGCATTTGTAGACAGGTCATTCAAACAAATGCCTTCGAGATTAAGCCGGATTTCATACAAATGCTGCAGAGAGATGTACGGTTTGGGGGTTTACCAAGTGATGATCCTTATGCCCACATTTCGAGCTTTTTAGAAATATGTGATACATTTAGGGTGAGTGGGGTGCCGGATGATGCTATTAGACTCAGACTGTTTCCATTCTTTTTAAGGGAAAGAGCAAAGTATTGGTTAAACTCTCTACAAACGGGCTCCATTAGCACTTGGAAATAGTTGGCACAAAATTTTCAGCCGAGTACTTCTTTCCATAAAAGACAATCCAATTAACATAAGTGATAATCTCATTCATGCAGGGGGACTCAAAAATATTGTTTGAAGCTTGGAACATATTCAAGGAGTTGTGGAGAAAAAGTCCACACCATGGTTTGCTAAACTCATCAAGAATCCATATCGATACGACAACTGGTGGAGCCCTCATGAGTAAGGCTATTGATGAAGCTTACACTTTGTTGGATACGATGGCCACTAATAATGAGCAGTGGCAATCTGAGAGGGAAGGTGATAGGAATGGAGTAGAAGTATGTGAAGAAAATGTCACCACCACTATCCTGGAAAAATTGACAGCTTTGTCAAAGAAGATGGATTCTTTGAATTTAAATGTATGGCAAAGGTCATGGGTGACTTTTGAAGTTTGTGGAGGTGGTGGTCACGTCAATGCAAATTTCCCATCATCAACGGATGCAGTAAATTATTTGGGCAGCAATGAAATGGAAAACAACTTCAATTCCAGCACTTCTGCTTAAAGGGGGCAGGGGGAGGAGGTTTGGATGCTCAATCAACCAAGGGTTTTACGGAACCAAACAAGAAAAGAGAATATCCACCTATAGATAAGTCTTTCCTCTCTCTTCAAAAACCATCTCTAGAGGATGTACAAGTGTTGAAAGAAAAGCTGCTTCTTTGAGAAACTTGGAGTCGAATGGAGCAACTAGCTAGAAGACTTAATTCTCACCAACAAGAAAATTTTTTTTGCCATTTTGAAGGAAATCCGAAGGAAGACGAGTTTATGGATTGTGATGCAACTAGGTTGAGTAGTAGATGAGAAACAAGAGGACAAGGGGAGGAAATGAGTAAAGCTAGTGAGACCGAACTCCAAGAGGAAACCCACGAAGAAGAGCAGTTTGAAGAAATCCCCATCTCACAAGAGCAAATGCAAATATCTCCGCCATGGGAGCCAATACAAGAAGAACAAATTGGCCAGTTATGTGTAGAGGTAAGCAAACAATTTTATGTTTCCCCACTATTTCCAGAGAGATTGGAAGAGTTTGAAGAGTACGAAGAGTTCGCGAAGTTCGTTGAAGACTTCATGTGTCTTCATATCAATATCCCCTTCATTGAATCATTGGAGAGCGAACCTAGCTATGCTATATTAATAGCAAAGGCCGCATCAAAGAAGCATAAGCAAGAGAAATCAAAAATGGAAACGTCACATAAGAGTGCAATGCTATTTTGACAAAGAAACTTCCACCCAATTACAAGTAAAGCGAAGTTCTACTATTCCTTGCTCTATTGGGAACCTAAGAATTGGACATGCATTGTGTTAATTCGGAACTTGTGTTAATATTACTCACTTTATGAGTAGTGGATTTAAGTGAGGTTCCAACCTCTCTGATGAAGCTTATGCTTGCTGATAGGTCCATGGCCAACTCAAGGGGCATGGTAGAAATTGTGCTACTAAAGGTGAAAAAGTACATTTTCCCTTCTGATTTTATTGTTTGTGGACACTGAGGAAGATAGGGAAGTTCTCCTTATCCTTGGCACACCATTTTTGGCAACCACAAGGAACCTCAATGATGTCGAAAAGGGTAAGCTCGCCATGAGATCAATGGAAAAGGATTGTTTAACTTTCAATCTCTTACATGTGAAGAAGAAGAAAAGGGAGAGAGGAAAAGGAATCCCAAAGAGTTCAATCCGATGAACCTCAAAATCCTTTTGGAGACCCTTGTAAGCTTGAAGGGAGTTTACCAAACCGTGATCAAAGAAGGTGGTTGACTAGAGAAGAGTGGTTTGCTAGGAAGTGGTCAGCCACTAAGATGATAGAGGCCCAAACAAGCAATGAACCAATTAAATTAGGCCATTTCCAACATTATATGGATGAGGCAAAGGACACCACAAGGTAGAAGATTGAGGAAGTGAAATTCTTATTATCATTTAAAGCAACTCCTAGGCCGAAACGTAAATTCTCTAGACACCCCTCCCAATCATTCGAGAGGTACACAAGAAAATATAGGAAATAAAGAGGTCGTGTAGTGAACCATGGTTCTCCCTCCAACTCTTTGTTCGACTCTGGTTGTGGTGATCAAATAAAGTCTAGCAAAGGATTATAAAAGTTTCTCTTCATAAAATTTGCTCTTCTTGGGAGGCAACACAAGTAGGGAGTAGAAATTTAGCTGTAGGAAGAGAAGTAACTCCACTCCCTATCTTCAAATTTGAGACAAAAAATATTCAATTTTGTTGGTCAAAGGTTTGTAGGCATTTTTTAAAATTTGGCCGAGTAGTTGTCTTATCTTTTTGTTTAGCATGAGAGTGTTATAAACTCAACATTTATATTTCAACATGTTAGTGTATAAATTGAGTTTTGAATTCTATAATAACGGTGAACTTGTAGATTATTTTATTCTGAATAAAAACAAAGCTTCCCATGAGTCTCACTTCTATTTGTATGACTTGAACCATTTTGCAGAGTTTGCCTTAAGCGCAGATGTCCAAGGAGGATCAACTCTATGAAAGAAAAACACTTCTCAGACTTTGTGATGTCACCTGGGAGTTTTCTCTACTCTCTCTACATTTCTATTCCTTGGATACTCTACATTGAGGACAATGTAGATTTCAAGTTTTTTTTTTAGGGGGACGGGGAGGGGAGGGGGGGATTATTTCATGGTATTACATATATTTTTTACGCATAAATTACATTGAGATGTGAAGAATTGATAGCATTCTTTTGGAAGAATGAATTTGATTGGTGCTGGCATATTTTTCTTTCATAGTTGGATGAAAAGATAAATTATTTTAGATAGAAATAGGCCAGTTACAATTCAATTTGAATGTGGCTTAACTCACCATTGTGAGGTTTGTGGATTGATGGTTATTGGATACATGAGATTTTGTGGTCTAGTATTCTAGAACTAGTTTCAAACAAAACTCTATGCAAAAAAGATGAGGAATAACCACCAAGGAGAGAACTTAGGCATTTTTTGGACCGTTTGGTCCTTTCTAGGCATCCTTGTATATATCATTGTCATCCCAATTTGAGCCTTAATTGATTTCAATGTTTCTGAAAGCAATATATGTTTTACCCACTAGCCGTTTTTTAATGAGCTTTCGTTTGTACATCATCTATTGCAGGATTGAGCCAAATTGGATTTTGGTACTTAGAAGTTCAATTTCAATAGGAGAGATAAGGAAGAAGGTAAAACTGTGAAAACAGAAAAGAAAAGAAGAAGAGAAGGGCTTGCAAAGAATGCAAAAGAAAAAAGAAAATTCTTGTAAAAATCAAAGAAACTAGCAAGTTGTGAAAACTTAGTTGTTTAATGCAAAATGTTGGCAAATAAAGGGCAAAGACTCAAGTTTGGGGGAACTTCCTGGGAAAGCCTAACTTCTGAGGGGTTTGATTAGGAAATAGAAAGAGAAGTACCAACAAGCATTCATACCCTCTATCCTACCCATGTCCTGAGCCCCATTACAACCTATGGAAAGACCTAATACTCTTAGGGGTAGGTCATCTCAATTAGTGGTGAGTAGAGTGATAAATTAGCATATGGGAATCAAGAGGTAAATAGGAAAGAACAATGGTTGTGGGGGACCATAGAATAATTGAAAAGTGTGTGGCCATGTAAGTTTGAGAGAACGAGTCTCCTAAGAAGACTATTGAGGTAAATAGCTAATCACCATATGATTTTCATTTATCCTTCTGAATTACATTAATTAGTTTCACAAACATGCTAGATATATCATTTAAAATCTGCATGAGGAGTTCCTTCCTTGAGGATAAGCAAGAATTTAAGTTTGGGGGTGTTGTCGTTAATGGATATTATGCTCCCAATTTTATATAATTTAGAGCTTATTTGAGTGTATATTTGTCCCAATTTAAGTTCTTTTTGCTTTCCTTATGCAAGAAAAAAACCGAAAATGCTAAAATTAAGCCAACAGAACAAATCTTGAGCAATTTGGAACTAAACTGAAGAAAATAGCCCAAAAATGGCTAAATGCAGAAGTTGAAGCCACATGGTACCAAACACTATAGCTGCTGCACCAGGTGAGCATTTCGGCGACCAAATCCAACGCTGGAATGTTCATCCTTGTTCACCCCGCACCTCAGCGACCGAACCCTGCGCTGGAGCGCTGGAGGCGTGAAAAAGCCGAAAAAGTGACACCATAGGGTGCCGCACGTCGGAACTGTAGTGCTTCTACAGAACTAATGCGTGATATGGATCCCGTGCACTACAGTTCCTGCACTACAAATCCGTACGATACAGTACCCACGTGCTACAGTTTATGATGCCCCAGAATAGTTGCGACTCCGCGTGGTCCCGTACAACTTACTGCATGTGTATAAAAGTCCATTTTTATGTTTTGTTCGACCCAAGCCTTCCGGGAACGGAAGCAAAAAGTGTGAGGGCGATTTGTGGGCGATTTTGGTGAAATTAGGGCCCTAGAAGTGCTCCAAACCACGGATTTGAAGCCGCCGAAGGAGGAGATTTGATCCAGCAGGACGTTTCTCACGGAAGGAACTATGTTTTATGAGTTTCTTCTATCCCTATTTCTCTTTTCCATCATCTTGTGCATGTATTTTGTGCTAGAACTCGTTTTTGAATCTAGATTTATGTTTTTTCTTGATGATTGGTGAGTTATTTCTCTCATATTGTATATTTGTTCCTGCTATAACTTGTATTTGAGCTCCAAACCACGGATTTGATGTTTTGAGAGATATTTGCCCTTAGTGGTTTTCGTGATTGTTCTTTGTATCTTATATTAGTTAATTTCATTTACTTATGGTGATTTTAAGTGTATAGATATGTCTATGAGTGTTCGATGTTTCCGTTACAAGTCGATGCTAGCATGGTAGGCTAGTGTTAGGCATAGTGACGCCTTAGTGTGAGTGACCTTTGGAGGGTTAAGTACACGGGGAGATTGAATCTCCGAGTGTAAATCTTATCATTTCGTTAAAACCAAAAGGCTACACGAAAGGATACCATCACTCAGTGTTTGATCCCCAAATCCACTACAAGCGCGTAGTAGGAAATGAGGGGTGTGCTGGTGGAATTCAAGAGAAGCGTTCGGACACACGTGGTCCAGTTGGCTGCAGCCTATGGGCCCTTGATTTTGACCTTTACCCTCAAGAGAGTATAGGGCTAAGAGAGAGGCATAGTCGTATCACACTTCAAAAGAGGGTTACGTAGAGCAATTTCCAGACTTGCAAAGTGTTTGATAAAATACTCAAGTAAAGGATTTCAGCTAGTATACAGGGCATAAAAGATAATCATACCCTTAGTGCGTAATTGGGTCCCCCAAGTCCCACTCGTAGTAGGATTAAGATTAGTTTATGTTAGTTTAACATTTAGTTAGTTTAAATTCTAATACTCCTGGGATTGCCTTGGCTATATATAATTAAACGGACACAATTATAGTTTTCATTCCGACTTCCCTGTGGATTCGACTTGGACTCTCTAGTTTATTACTTGGCACAACGTGTGCACTTGCACGTAGGTTGCTAAATCTACTTAGGTACGATTTAGGCCAACCAATGGGCCTTTGATTTAGACCCTTTTCCTAGAGAGACAATAGGGCTAAGGTGTTAGACATGATCAAAAAGCCTTGAGAAAGGGTTGTGCGTACTGGATTCCCCGATCCGCTAATGAGCGATAGAATTACATAGTCAAATGAAATTACTCGAATCACCCTTTTATCATATGAAGTCACTCCTCTGGACTCCATTCTTCGAGTTTCCATCACGTGTGTGTGTATAGCTGTAGAGAATTGTAATTAAGTTTTTGTACCTTTTTATATTTAATACAATTTGGTACTTGTGACAATTCAAGTTAATTTCAGTAGTTAGATATAGCTGTTGAGAATTGTTGTTCTAGAAAGTAGTACAAGTCCATGTGGGATTCACCAGGACTCTTCCAGTGTATTACTTGGTGTGACACATGCGTTTGTGTGTGGGCGATTTTATATAGAGTTGTTTGCGTCAAACCAGAATGATGTTGACACTTTCCCCTAATTCACACAAAGAATCTTCAATGTTTTGGGTCCCAATAGTGCAAGGGAAGATGAAACTTCGTGGGTCTTGGACCTTGGGAGAAAGTATCTTCTAAGTATTGGGTCACATGAGGATTGCAATTTCAGAATCCTCTAGCTTATGGTTTTTAGATAAGACTTCTTTCATGAATTTGGTGAAGCTAATCATATCCTCCAATCGCTTTGCAAAGGGAATGTTAAAGTGAAGGAGCTTAAAGACTTCAAGGAAAGTCTTGAATTCATTATACTCTCTCTGATTCCTTAGCCTATTTGGGAATGGTGGGGGAGAAAAATTTTGCTTCTCTTCCATGTTATAGTTATTATTGACCTGACCATCTTGCTTTTCTTCCTTATACTCAAGGGGAGGAGATGCTCGTACTTGCTCTTTTTGAAAGGGGTTTTCCTGAA